>JTDE01001682.1:7313-56047 GCA_014338405.1 Paragonimus skrjabini miyazakii | reverse complement strand
GTGAGTAATGATCAGGTTGCCGGACCGCCTCGAGAAGAGATACGGTAACTGTTCTGTTAACTCTACGCAGCGGTCTTAAAACTGGCACTTTTTCGAGTTGAAATCAAAGAAATCATTAATTTGTCAAGCAATATTGTTAATGTTGGTGAATAGCGGGGGTTGGTTTTACATTACTCGAATATCACTCCCAACCGATTCTAGTTGTTGCATTCCTGTACAAAAGGATAGGCAAGGATATGCACTATTGACGAGCCCCAACAAAAGCGAAACTCGAGTCTAATACTGCCTTTCGAAAGGAGTTGACTGAAACATCTGTAATAATGCGACAAATACCATCAATTGTCAGTTCGTTTGTAACGGAGGTCCCCTACTGCTCACCAGAATATGAAAACGTTCTGCGACCCCTTGAGTATGACTGCAAGATTTCACCCATATGCCTTTCATCATATTTCCTGTGGAATGTATATTACATGTTGTCACTAAACATCAGTTCACATCTTTTAGCAATGTACTGATATGGCACTTCTCTACGCTTTCTTCAATACATTGACTTCTGATTGTTTATTGTAGATTTTAGAACTCCGACCTTTTGGTTCACTTGTCTTATCACATCATTCGCATGTCGATAAGGAACGTAGATCTCTCACATAATAGCAGAGAGAGAGGAAAACATTGTTTGTTGTCCATTATCAGGCTTTCTTTTAATTTTGGTCGTTGTATTTTGCTCAGTTCCTTCATCATCTTAAATTAATCTTGCTTTTTTATACTCATTTACACATGTGAAATGAAATGTGTGCCATTTTAAGACGAGTACTCGACGAGTCACCTTCGTTATGAGCATTTTAGCTGGAAAGTAACCATAACGTTTGACCCCCTTCATTGTGTTCCACATAGGGGTTTCCATGTTCATATTTTCTTTGCGATATCCGACTACAGAGCTGGATTCTTAATCCCTAAATAACCTATAAGCCTTTGTAATAAATATTTTTCAGGGCTCTGTATTTACATAATATTTTGCTTTAAACTTTCTAAGTGTGTACGCTGTGAGACTTACATTGTAAATCATGTGATCACAATAGCCAATAGCGCAGCATGAAAGCATTTCACAGTCACTTACCGTATGACCTAAATCTAGCATCTTTCAACGGAACGTTAAATTTTATGGCGGATAGTTTTGAAATAAGTGACAGGAACCGATAAGCGGACTAAGTGAAAATACTTTTCTGGCTGGTACACACAAATGATCCTGCTATAATTAGTCAATTGTGACCATATGTAGCATAGTTGTAAAAATAAGTTTCCAACAAAAACACATCCCACTAAATTAAAAGAAGATAACATCCACAAGTTCACCATTGTTTTCCGTGATTAAACAACGAAACCCAAGTTTATTGATTAATAGTTGGGGATTTAATTAATTTCAAGTTGAACATCATTCACACTTGATCGCAGCCTTCGCATTTGAGCCAGTCTTTATCAGAAAGAAGCATTAGATTTGAATTTCGTCCTGTTTAGTACTAAAACTTGTCCCCCTATTTCATATTGTAGTGCAGTACTTACTTGGACATTTTCTTCCGTAAACATCCGAAATTCAATAGTGTGCTTTCAGATTCCATTTTTGAAATTG
Organism: Paragonimus skrjabini miyazakii; assembly: GCA_014338405.1. NCBI lineage: Eukaryota > Metazoa > Platyhelminthes > Trematoda > Plagiorchiida > Troglotrematidae > Paragonimus > Paragonimus skrjabini miyazakii. The sequence continues at coordinate 54,420 of JTDE01001682.1, read as the reverse complement.
TAAATCTCAAATGTGATTAGACAAAAATTGAAGTTTTGCCCGAGTTTCTGCACAACCTATATCTTCTGGGTGAATTCCCATTATTGCTCGTTGAAACGATCTGCAAGATCATTATGAAAAGTTGAATAGGTGATTACCCCTAATCTTCGTCAAAATGCTATTGTTCGTTATAACAGTCTACCGTCAAATGTAGGTAAAGGTCTATAAACTACGGTTTGGTGGTTGTTGTCACTCGTCGAGTAGACGTATCCGGCGCACCTCACACACTTATCCTACTACAGGAACGGCAAGTGTTCAATGCTATGGCTCGTCTTTAGCCACCTGGTTCGCTAATCGACACAAATGTCAGAAACAGTGGATAGAAATTCAGTGTACCGTAAGATCATAGATGTTATTATAATTTTATAAATTAGGATGGCTTAAGAAAGTAATTTTAGATGCTAAAACTTCCCCCAATTAGTTGATTGTATGTGGGTTCTGAGGTACTTCCTTTCTCCTGTAGTAAGAGATATCCCAACCACCTTTCAGGAAAGTTCACATCTTGTTGGATGGAAAACTTATCGACTTGGTGAAACCAGCCTCTCAGTCTTGTACCCATATATCAGTCACTGAATCTGTGCCTCAAAGCAAATTGTGACCAATTACTATTCTGATTCGATCAGGTGGCGCCCACCCAATGTTATGGATTAGTGCCCTAATTTCGGATCATCCATTGGTCAGTCTGTTCACCGTAGATTCATTGAATATGCATGTCTAACCTACTGACAAATTTCAACGACGAATTAATTCAGTTCCCCAGTTGCCCTTCGCCAAATTCCAAGTGGCACCACCTCACTGTCTGTTCTTACCAATTTCAGAGTGCTGCTGACATGTGGTTACCGCTCTTGCGGATCGCAGTTTGCCCTGATTTCGTAATTGTAACAGGTCAACGACCGATAGACCAAGTGAATGAGCAAGCAAACTAGTCAGTCAAGAACGAATGGCCCACAGAATTCCAAATTCCCGCTTAGTGGTGGCGGTGGCGACAGCATGCGACGAAGGAAGAGGAAGAAAGCGAAGTGTCAGAATCCGTCTTGGTGGCACAGACCAACATTTGTCACAAAACCTGACCGACTTCATTACGAATGCGTGTAATGATGCTGATGCTGTTGAAGATGCATTGCCAAGGTTAAGACCGTAGCTAATGGCAACTGAGCCCGGGGTGGAATGCAGATGCATCTCATTTGTGTACGTCTCTTTGCTTAATGGGATGGTAATAGGGGCAAGGGTGGTGATGTGTGTTTCCGGTTGCGGTTACGGCGGTTGTGGTTACAGTCGCCAGTCTGCATCGCCTGGGAGTAAGTGGGTAACCTGTTATAGATGTCCGTACGTGTAAATGGTGGAAACTGTGCTTGCCTGTGTGGGTGTACCTACGAGATAGGAACGAACCAGCTAGTCAGACATACGTGGGAGCACTGAGATTGGCTGTAAAAGGAAGGCACACTTTGTTGAGGGCCTAGTGGGGATCGGCTGAGAAAGAATGTGTGTGATCATGCGCAGAGATTGCTGAATACAATCTGTCACCAATGTTCGATCGGTGGCGTTAGAGGAGGGGGGAGTGGACAGCGAACGACAGATTGAAGAAGGAAAAGGATAAATTCCCGCATAAATACGTGTATGGTGGTCATGGCTACCTCAATCACCGTAACTAAGATACTGGAACCATACACAAATAACAAACTACAACACTAAACCCCCACCGACTTTTGTCATTCCAAAGTTGACGGTGGTTGTGGGGGACGTTACTAGCTTGACTAGGTCATCACTTCGAACTGGTTTGTCATGCAATATGAACGAAATCGTCTCAACTGCGCAAGATGTCTTGACGAGCTCTACTCTGATGGAGAATGCAACGCTGAACAGGTAAGTAGTTATCGTCAGACAATGTTTAACTCTGTGTTTTTATATTGAATGTTCAGCCGCGCACCTCTATAGTCCATTGCCACTTTGCAGCGTTGCGGGTGTCAAGCTTTTAGATCATATGATGGTGCTAAGTCGAGTTTGTCAATAAAAATTTGATATCTGCAACTTTCCATTCGATTTACTTGAGTGGAACGTTTGCGACTGTGGTTAAATTTCTCATCGGTAAATAGTATGTTGTCTAATCTCTTGAACGATTAATCATATGGTTTTTTAAACACATTCTTTCATTTACATTACATGGACCGCCAGTTCCGTTTGAACATGATCGATACGCGCTATTCTGTACCTTTTATCAGTAGTGATGGTGGTGGAGTCCATTGTGAGCCATTTGAGAAATCCTGTCTGGACAGTCAATTTCGTGGATGATCTGGTGGATTCCATGTGACACAAAAGGTTGGGTGGGTAACTGAATCCAAATGTGACATTTTAAGCTCCTAACTTGGCTTCTAGTTCACCTGGCGGAGCGCTTGCCGCATTTGCGCACATCGTTTCTATCACCGATTCGAAATCAGCCAAAACTCAGACTTTTCGTAATTGGGTCTCCTCTAAACTTCCAATAATCCACACATACTACATAGTTTGTTAACATACTAAACGTTTGTAAAACGTACACCACATACCATAGATTAATAAACCGCTTAGCACTATCCGGAGATTCCTTCAAAGAATTGTTATTTAACAGAAGTTCCACTTGGTTTTGTAACTGCTAGTTACATACTCCATTTCATACAAACCTTCATCATGTGAGTCAGCACGCACACGATCATTGGCATCCTTGTCCACGTTAGCCTCTGAAGTCGGTCAAAGTAACGATATTCGAGCGTTCGTAAATAACCTGCACTTCAATGGCTACGATTCCATTAGTAAGCTTTAAATTATAAACTCAGAGACCGCGTGAATGTTGGTTTGTATACTTCAGCTGGTCCAGGCTGATCAATAACTGAATGAAGGTTAAAACATGGTTAAGAACTGATGATTCAAAAAGTCCTGCAAGAAGACGTAACTTAGCGGAAATAATATTTGTTAGAAGTTGGTGATGTGAAATTAGTTTGTAGATACTAGGTAGACTACATTGAATACCCTAGAAACTTGATGCCTATAAGAGGAATTCAAGATTAAGAGACATAATTATAACCGTAAAAAAATACCACATGAATTAAAGGCAAACATGAAACAAATGAACATTTTCATGAGGCTAGGATTGCCAAGAAGACAGAAATGAATAAAACTGAGATGTTTATGGAACTTTATCTTTCTGAATTAAGTAGTGGACCGCTTCTTAAAGTAGCTGAAACTTAGGACCAAGGAGTTTCGTCTGTGCATTCATTTATTCATTCGTTCCCATTGTGACCCTTAAACTCACCCAATCCGTGAAGTAACTGGGAGAAAGTCATCTCGAGCAGACTTATTTTTCAGTCTGATCCGCTTCTGAAACACAAACTCGAGCTATGCTTGTTTGAGAATGTTAGTCGAATGAGCATCTGAATACAAAATGTGTCACAGTAGAAATCATTTATTTCGACTACTGATTACTCGATTTAGTCTTACAATCGTTCCACACTGGTTAGAGAGAGAAAATTTCCTAAATGAGGGAGTTTAATCTATATTGGGCTAACCGTCAAGGTTCGGCAAATCTGTGGTTAGTATACAAACGGTTGCATCTAAAAGAACTATATGTTTCATGTTCATCTTTTGTAGTGTAGAGGACACTGAATAAGCAGGCTATCGGACAAGCAGCTTGTGCGGGTCAAAGTCCACCAGTCTAATGAAATTGCATTGTGATATGCTACTGTAACATATTTCCTCATACACAGTTGGAATATTGCAGTACATAATTCAGCGTACATCTGCTTGTTCATTACTGCTGCCAACAAAAGTTGGAAAGCATTGATTCGAAGAACTATTAATAAGTCCCCTATATTACACTATACTACATCAACTGGAAACAGTTGTAATGTAACAGTTTGACGTTCATTTCAGTATGTCGGTACTTCAGTGGGTCAACCGGTCTGATAGCTCCATGTTGTTGTAAACATGGTGTTTCGAATGTTTAACAATGTTGACGCATGAGGGTGTATAGTGCTACTATCTCCTGATTAAGAGATTGTCCTCGTCAACAGCCTAATTGCTATCATGACCATTATGTAACCACCTCACAAACAAGGACACATCACCATCACTTCGTGAGCATTAGTATAATTTTATGCAAATATTTACTACAACAGGAGGGGATGTTCCTGTGAAGGCTAGCATTAACGACCACAACCTCGGTCGGTACCAACCTGTATTGTGGAAAGGAAAGTATCGGATAATGACTCCAACAGACTCACTTGGATATATATATATATATATATATATATATATATATATATCTTGGAAACCGCTTAACCTTACCATTTTTGATCGCCATCCAAGTGAATCTGTTAGAATCATTATATATTATATTGTATTATATATATGTACATCCATATATAAAGAACAAGTGAACCCTTTTTCTAGTCATCAACAATCCAAACATTGATCGCATTTGGCTAACCCAAATGAGAATTCCTGGTCAAAGGGTTTGTGGATTGGACAGACAGTATGTCTCCCGGTTGACGGGATCAACTGACATAAGGACAGCGTCAGTGGGTTGTTTATGAAACGGCAGTTGAGATGTGTGACCACCCTATGAACCGTCCTACGGCGAATACAACACATGTGACAAAGATCCATAACTGACGCGGCGCAAGTCACTTGCGCTGCCATGCACTCGCAACAAACTATATCTCCATTCACTTGTATAACTGTAACTGCTCTACAATAAGTTGTGACATTCCCTTTTTTTAGTTGACCGCCGAGTTAACAGCATGTTATGTTTGAGAATATTATTTGACACTTGTTTATCCTCACGAAACCGCTTAAGGGGGTGTAAAAATGGTGACGATAGAAGAGCCAGACCACCGCATTTTGGGACGTTTCCTCTTCTTGACACATACTTATACAATGTATGAGTCCGTTGCAGTGACTAAAGCACATTTCGTGAGGCCTAAACCTTCCGGTAACTGGGGGTCGCCTGGAAAATTTCGGAACGAGTAGGCAATCATCTTGGTCCCAGACGAAAGAGGTCAGTCTGACATCCCAAAAGACAAAGTTTAGGGTTGTCAAGAACACATTCTTTGCCTTAATTGTAAGAAAGATTGACAAATGACCAACAACTATGTTCTAAAGGATTCATTTGCACGAGAAAAACACAGTAAAGAAAGTCACACCTCAGATGATGCACAATTCAACGAACAGCTATTAGGAATTTAAGTAATAATTTAGACTTGACATCTGCACATGAACCAGACGATCATGAACGGATTTAGCATCAGGAAAAGTGGGTAGAATTCCATATAATGTAACCAGCACTTTGTCCGGTTTCATACACACTTGTAGCCTTGAAAATTTAGGAAAACTAGGTATTTCGCTGAACCGAACGTTCCGGATCCTAAAAAACTTGGCTATCGATACTCAAAGTCCAACCTTAATGTCCTCGCTTTCTTACTTCACCCCCACTCTGTCATCAACTGATAGGCAGTCTAGAAATGTTCGCTTAAGTGTACTAGACTACAACTGTGTAGCTGGCAATGCTGTCAGAGAGATACTACTTCAGCCTCCAATCCAGTCTAACCTTCAGTTCTCGATCATTGATCTGTTTTGGCGTGTTGTACCAAACGCTGTCAAATCGCTTGATATGTAGACGGTCTCCTCAACCCTCAACACTGGTTCTGATGTACTCTGGGGTAAAATCTTTTCCCCGTTCGTGTTATCTTATGTAGTATTCATATCAAGTCCGGAAACTACTCCTAGCTCAAACAGAAAGCTCACGAGATTTTAGGAGCCGAACACCTTGTGCCATTCTTTCTTGTCTTTGTGAACATTTATCCGAAGCCGTTAATTTGACTGTCTTGTCCTAGTGTGTCTCATAATACATCCGGCCGTATCGAAATTCTGAGGGCATTCTCATCACACCTAGAACGCTATCGTTCAATCTCTAATGCACCGCCTCATCTCATGTCAGTGAATTAACCGACTTACACCTACATGCGTGTTCTCTCACCGGACGTACTGTTCACTGCTTGTTTTACTTGGTATGTTTTTGTAGGATGCTTTTATCGTTTATACTGGATTTCTGAAACACCTGGCAACGCGTAATGACAATTCCTGTAGACGATTAGCTGATCTTGTAGTTTTTTATCAGTCCACAGTCTCTGTAAAGTGTGCGCTCAAAACTTCATCTGAAAATTCATTCTTTTAGTTTGGATCTGTCCACACACAAAAATATCCCCAATCCTTCAAAAAACACTCATTTACATGCACTCAGTCTAGTTCTTTTGGCATTCTTAAATTAAATCACTTTTTAGTCAAACTTAGTCGTGTTTACCACTGCGCCATTGACCTCACGTTAGGCACGACCGAATTATCATTTGCAAACGCTCAACCATTTTCGCTTGTGAGTAGTGATCAGGTTGCCCGATCGTCTCGATAGGAGACACAGCTACTGTCTGTTAACTCCAATCGATAACCTACACAGGTCGAAATCTCCGACCTCATTAAACCTGCTGGGCGATATTTTAGATTACAGATGAGTAGTCGGGGATTTGGTTAATTTCAAGTTGAACGTCACCCACAATTGATCGTAGCTGTCACATTCCCATAGACTTTCCAGTCCGCCCATTTCGAAAAGAAGCACTAGACTCATGAACAGCGTGACCGGAGTTCTAGTCTCGGCAGTGGCGAGGAGATGCACTATTGACGAGCTCTAATGAGAGCGAAAAATCAAGTCTAGTGCTTCTGCTGTTCGAAAGGGGCCGACTGAAAAGTCTATGGGGATGTGACAGCTGCAATCAGTTGTGAGTGATATTCAACTTGAAATTAACCAAATCCCCTACTACTCATTAGTAGTTTTTAACTCTGTTGGTAGGACTGCGTTAGCAAAGGAAATTAATAATCCAACAGAATCATGTCCCAATACATACGTCAGGCATCAGACGAATATGTTCCCTTTTTATGGTCTACGCGCATTACGCTGGCCTGCCCGTAGTCCAGAACTAAACCGTCTGGGAATCTAAGGGCTTAAGACTGGGCACAGACATATGCACCACTCTGATTTGTTTTTGAGAGAAATACCTTGGAATTCCGAAGCAGAACTGAAGATGTGTATTCTTCCAATTTTCTGTAGTGGATCACGTGGTCAAACGGCCTTATCGCTTTGTTAATGTCACTTTTGCAACTCTCTTCTTTAAATGACTAGGGATAAGCTTTTTACTAATAGTTTTGTAGGTATCTCTGTTAGTTAGTTACAAACTTTGGACACTGCAGAGTATTGCGGCAAAATATTGATGCACGAAAAATCGTTGTAGTAGCGTGTAGTTCATCTTTGGTGCCGAAGTCGATGAAAAAGACGGCGAGGGCAGTTTAGTTAACAATCACAATCAGTATCAATAGTGAACGTTCGGGCTAGCCGAAAGGATTATCTGATTGTGAAGACTGGGATCAAGTGTGGGTGGTGGTCAATTTTGAAACAATCAGTATCGTCTGAAAAGAACTGCTAATTTCGGCTCGTACATATGTATACTCTACAGTATGCCGGCTGGAAAGCTGATCTGAATGGAAATCTTCAGAATAACTGCGAGTCATATAACATCATGATGATCAGACTGCAGACTGTTTGCCCGTAATTCTTGTTCATTCAACAAAAACATTAACATGACTACCGTCAACAGAACAACACCAACGACCGATTAGTGTTATCGTTCTATTGGATCGTCCCTTAATACGAGCTCAGTCGTTTGCCACCAGAACCGGGAAGGAGAATACGGGCGCGGCAACAGCGTTTATTGAAAAAAACCGAGGCCAGTCGATTAGGCCACAAAGGCTCTACATTTATAGGCCCAACAAAGGGGTGGGGGGACATTTGAAAATGCATTCGTGAGAACAGCTTCACGTGATGTGCAAGCGTTCGATCGCGCAGCTGCAATCCAATTGAGCTTACTGGACTGAGTGAGTTAAAATCACATACCAATTAACTCGAAGCCGGATCGATCGCCTTTGCTGCTTCGTTAGGAGATGCGTCTCCTAACACGTTCAAAAGGTAAAGGAAGCAGAATAAGGTTTTATTTTAAAAAGCTTATCAAACTTCGAATCTTCAATTTCGTATGATCGGTAACTTGCAAAGAAACGAGCGAGGTGCGATTTAAAAGCTGCCACTCTTGAAGGGAAACAGTATACACGAATGACACTCTCATCGTGACCCGCCTGTGTTGCGACGAGGAGTCGATGACTAATGAAACATCCATATTATTCGTTGAACAGATTTGCCTCAGTTATGACTTGATAAACAACCACCGACCCTGGACCTTGACCATTTCCCACACTTGCCTTAAAATATTCCACTGAAGGTCGAATGGAAAGCGTCTTCGACTCATTCATCCATCACTATGTATCATATCTTTGTAAACTAACACTCCGGCATAGGATGCGTACATTTAACCCATAGGTTATTGTCAAGCCAAACGCCCCGTCTTGCCCCAAAACTCACAGGAGGTCTGTCCCGTAATACGATGTCGCCAAGGGCCTTCGAGATGAGTCATCATCAGCGAGAATGCTCCCGACAATAAACCTAATTATATTTCCTCTAAGTCAGTGAGAAGAAGTTCTTTGGTAAGACTCTTAAAACGTACAAGAAATAATATTCTATCTTGAGAAACTTCAGAAATTGTGTTTGTCCATAGCTATATGCATTTGATAACGAACGGCTTAAACGCCCATTTCTGACCTACCCCAGATTTCTCACAGTAGTGCGGCATGCTGCAGAGTCAAGAAAGTGGCTTCATTATCTGAAGTTAATTACTGTTTACTTCACGTTTTGTGTCAATCCGTAAGTCGATACATCCATTTGCCTCCATAACATATTATACTACTCGTGTGCAGTTTTCCCCGAGCTTTTTGTTAGTCTTCATTGTTTTCCAAAGAAGTCTACCAAGTAGACCAGAGCTAAAATTCGTTTGAACCCTAACGTCATTTATAAATCGTTTTCATGCCCCTCTCGAAAGCAGTTAAGTTTTGACAGTATGGTTGCTGTCACACTGTCACAGGCCCAACTGGTTTCTGTGCCTCATATACGGGGTATCCTTTCCACGCATGAGTCGCTCTTTTCAAGGTTTATGTCATGCACAGACCTCCACTACATGAGGTATGGTTTTTATAAGTCACTCGTGTCAATCACGCCCGCATACCGCACACAAGCTGAGTCAAGACAGGTAACACTCGGTGCGGGAGAATGCAGACATGGTAGGTAACTAGTGTACAGGGATGAGTAATTTTTAACATGGACGATAAAGCGTTGATGAGTGTGTTAACTAAGTGGGTACAAGTGCTAAACGGTGGCAAAACTTGTGGTTTTAATTAATAAATTTAGATCTAGTTCTCTGCTTTTATGTCTTAAATAATCTACCAAAAAGGTCTCAGCTCAACGAAACGCACCAGGCTTGTTCTTTGGTGACTGTTTGTCACGTAAGCTTCACTGTGAAAGAAGCGACTCGTATTCAGTGCCGGTATTCCTAACTGCTCACATATGGCTACCCAATCCGGATAAACTTTGCTAAAAACTTCCAGGCTTATCGCATGTTTGGCGTAGCCATCGTGATCCTGATCATTCAGCCATTCTAACCACAATTTTGTAGACATGAATGAATCATCCTCTGACGTTCCAGTCGTTCGTCTTTTTTCACGTTAACATCTGACAGGGCTGGTTTTAATAGCTCAAATCATCAGACTTCTGTTCTCAGGAGCGATCCTACCGTTTCATCTGTGTCGTTATTTTTAGCAGTTTACAAACACTACCTAGTAAAATCGAACTATGCCTCTCCTATTCTGTTATACTTTTGAACTACTTTTGTGTGCGTCAAATGCCCGTTTGACATAGTTCGGTGTCAGATTAAGACTGTCCAAACGATTTCGTTGGAATTGCCTCAACAGAATCACCAGACTTATCTAAAAATAAGTGGTTCACGCCAACACAGTGTGGTATGGGATGAAAATGGGTATATTGTACTAAGATTCCAGCATTCTAATTGGGTCAGAACAACGAGCATCCCCTAGGGTATAACCGTATCTGCCAAGATGATGTGCTTGTTCCGCCCGGATCACATCTCTCCTCTCTTCTGTTCCAATGCATTTTGACTACCGTGATCAACCGACGCAAGCTAACCTAACTCGTTTAAGACTCTGTTTGTACTCTCTGCTACAACAAACCGTGGAAAACTGTGAGAAACGAGTGTATGGCTTGTACATACCCACTGTGACCTGATTGGGTTCCCATTGCTCTCTCGCCAGACAGGACGTGAAAACGTGGAGCGCTTGACGCATCTTTTTTTGGATGTAGGAAACTAAATAGCTCACTTGCCACCTTGACGCGCTCAGTCGAGTCAATACTTGAGGCCCCGGCCATACAATCCGATTCATTCCATGATTGATTCAAATCTCGGTTGCACTCTACCAGATTTACGATGCAATCATTTGCAACAATTTGTGGAAGTCTTTCAAACAGACAGAACATTAACTTGCACAACGGGCGATAAAGCTGTATTTCTTAAACCCAGCGACAGTAGTTCGTTCCTTTGAGCAAAGAAAAGGATAATGTCAATGATCCTGTTGCATTGGGGGTATCATTACCGTAATCTACAAAACAGGAAAGCGTCTTTCAGCCAACAAATTAACTATTAGCCTTCGCTCATCGTGTTGGAATATTGGCAACCAGTTGGGTGACTCAGTTGGTTATGTTGGCTGGCAACTAAGTTGCTAACATTTACATTCAGAGGGTGGAACAATGTCTGTTTTTCTCCACATCCTTAAGTTGGTGATGGACTGAAATCTTGCAGCGACACAACTATCTAATGCACATATATAAATCTTATGCTCTGACAGAGTAGCCACTTTCCGGAGGTTATGAGGTTTTGGGCTGGCCAGTCTACACTCCTGATCCCAACACCATGAACAATTTGTGAACCCATCCATTTGCCAGATGTACGAAGATCCCGAGGTTGTGCACATGGATACTTATTTTCGTGATGCTCTCGAGGTTACATTCGAGTTCCAAAGTACTGCAATCGCTCAATGGAGGTGCACCTAATCGGAATGTCAAGGCGAAATAAGGGAACCATCTTATGCTACTTCGTGGAATTACAGTTCACAGAGTGTCCATACAATTTTGTCGTAGTCATTTTCGTATTTAGGGATATAATTCATTGCTCCAAAATGCTTTTCAGACGACCTTCACCTTACTGGTTAACAATTAGTTTTGTTTACTTGTTGCACAAAACGACTACTGTCAACTTACTAACAACGTGAATGTATAGTCAAAAGATGTGATGACAGAATACCTTTGTTTATGAGATCACAATCATGCGCATATTGGACTTTGTACCTATCTACATACTTTAGAAACAACTTTGGCCGAGTTCGCGTACCATTATGCGGATGTTATTTATTAATATCTATTTGACTGATGCTAAACGCTGACTGTGCAACCTGCCTGTTGTGTTTTGGGAATTAACAAGCTGGGATTTGAGAGCTTTGAGAAGGTTTTCATTCGATGGGGTATACGCTTGATACAGAAACTCAAGGAACCAAGCATACTTGGTTATCACCTGTGTGACTACTGTGGTTTCCGCTATTAGTAGGCTACTAATCGGTCAGTACTGCATCCTCTGGAGTGTAATCATATAAACTTCCCCACCAATTTCCGTTGACTGGATACTTCTGGTTTTTTAATTTCACAGTCCTTCCACCTTCAAAATTTCCCCGTCCCCACTTACCAATTTGCCCTTCCCTTGGCTGTCAAGATGGGAAGACCAATGGAAATCCGAACTGAGCTCGGCAAATACAAAACATACTCCTCAGTCCTCTTCACCATTGGCAAAGACAGCCCAAAGAATGAAATCCTTTGTTCCAGATGAGACTGGTGATGAGACTCCTAGTCAAACAGGGATTGAGTCTTATGCACGGCCAGAGTCCGGCTTAAATGCAGACAAGATTGACGAAAATCTGAAAATCCTGACTACACCGTCCTCACAATCCGATGGGAACACCATGATCGACAGTCTAACTGCTGCAGATCAGATGAATCTGTCTGTCTTAGCTCCTTGGTGGCCGTTACTTTTCACCTCATCAATGTTTGCTGGTAAGTCTTTGTTCACCTTACTTTTCAGCATAGTTGACTATTTTATTGATCAAACCATAAAATCAATTTCAGTTTGTTATATCACCCAAATCCCCGTAATTTTCCTCCACGTATCAACCTTAGTGACAAAAATATTTTGTTGAGACAATCATATTTTTATGTTAAGCTTCAATTTCATACGAATTATACCAAGTTAAATCGATAGAACTGGCCTGTTTGAACCAACTGTTCAATATGCACCACGGACGTAAAATTACACATTGATACAGTCTAGTTTTACTTTTAAGTATCCGAAACATCAAGTCTTCTTGATCCATTTGAATAGGCTAATTTGAAAGACAAGTCAGAATATAATTTCATTTCACACTCGTTTTTATCAGTTGTTTGGTTTTCCCTTTAAAGGTCACATGACTGAGCTCGTAACTTAGAGTGTATAAAATCTGCATTTACTGACTTAAACGCTGTAAACCCAACTACATCATCTTTGTTACAGGAATATCTTAGACAAGAACGAAATAATTAGCAAAACATAAATTTAACTTGTAAAACGCAAACAATAAAATGTTCCGCTCTACCGATACACTAAGGAACGAGAACTGGCATGCAAATTACATCCAGTTCGTGATTAAAACTTTATCTCGCGTGCACATTACACTGATAACCGGTTGAGCAAATGTCATCCAGCAGGTGTCTAAATTCCAAAAATGTATGAACGCTTATGATAGGTTGTTGAGTTCAATTATTATATTATATTATATTATTATATACTAGTTGCTTGACACCATTAAAGCCCGAGGGGTAGAAGTGCAACGAGCATTTGTAAGTAACGTTTCTGCCAACGTGACTGATCAACATCTCATTGTGCGAAAAAGATAATAGACGGATTGATAACAACGTTGCTGTAATTTTATCGATCAGTCTGTTTATAGTGTTTATAGACGAGGACCACTGACAATCAGATGGTGTACAGTTCAATACATCTGAGGCAAGGAAAATTGAGCAGGATAATATCCGGATGATGAGCATACGTGAAATGACTGAAAGTATAGGATAGATGTATTCACAAAGTTTCTACAATAGCAATCTTCGTTCATAGGCCATAACTAGGTGAATATAAGAATCAAATTTGGAGTATTTTAGTGTGAAAAGTGCATAATCAACGGCTAGGTCTAATGATAATGCTTGGTATGCGAAAGCATCTGTTTTGAACGTGCTATCTCGTTGGTTGAATAGACGTAGGATGATCTCAAAGACAAACTACACTGGCAACCGGTATGAGCGTCATTGTTTGGCGGGAAATTAGTGCTACTTGGCGGTTATTCGGTTACGAGTTTAACAGCCCGCTCAGGTCAACAAAGCCTCAAAAATACAAAGCCGGAGTAACCCTTTGAGTCATTTTATACTGATATCGTGAGTGAGTGAAATGATATCGAGAAACATAAAGGTGTTAACAGGTCATCACAAAACGGGGTTATGGTGGACAGGAATTTCGGTTCGTTACGTCGACGGTTATCGGTTCGAATCCCATTCACTCCGATTTTAGACAAGAACAGATTCACTCACGGAGTGATTGATTGGAAGTGGGCGAATGAATGTTATCTGTCCCAATTATATTATCGGTCTCTATAATCAAGCCAAAGTAAACGTTCGTAAGGTTAGCAGGGGTAGGTAATTTATCTGAAGAAATAATATTTGGATATTTGAAACACTGAGTTCCCTTTAACCACTTCATTAGAGCAAAAAGAAGACACATATTGTGATATGTTAACATTTCATTCACTCTCATCAGTCGCTAACATAAAACATGCAAGTTGTATACATCATACAGATAAGGACAAGACAGGAATTAGACACGCATACAGGCGCATCAAGTATTATGTAATCACGACCATGACAACCCGGTAGGTTGCTTCAATCACTTTTGTTGCACTGACGGCCCGAAACCCAACGTCATCGATTGCTAAACATCTAATGACAACAGGTCACCAAGTTGACCCATTAAAATCATTCAATATACTGTTGCGCAATCGAAACCCGAAGCTATTAGTTTTCTGTGAAGCGATGCTCATCCGAACTGATCAGCTGACGTTGTGTCCACAAAAGTAGTTGAAGCAACCTATCGGGTTGCCATGGTCGTGATTACATAATACTTGATGCGCCTGGATGTGTGTCTAATTCCTGTCTTGTCCTTATTTGTGTGATGTTTATAACTTGCATGTTTTACGTTTGCGATTGATGAGAGTAGATGAAATGTTAACATATCACAATATATGTCTTCTTTCTGCTCTAGTGAAACAGTTGGATAGTCGAAACAAATGTAACCGAATTTCGTTTTGTTCCCCAGTAATTTAACATCGTTTCCAATCACCGATGATTTAATGTAACACTTTTCATTGTTTGCCTAATGATTTCGCTTCCCGCCTTTGCCGCCACACCCTGCTTCTCTATACAGTCGGCAGTGCACAACACGCTTTGGTCTACCTCCGCCTCTGGCGCAGCCTTTTCTCACACTATCACCCTCCCTTGCTTGCCGGACAGCCATGGACAACGGAACGGCCGGTACGAGGTGAGGGGGATTTCTCAGTACAATCCAGTCCGTTGAATTTGGTTACCCGCGTGAAACGGGGACAGCAGAACGGTGATTGGTTAACTACGGAATTGTCGGAGCTTGGATTGACCAAAGGAAAGACGGTGGAATCGTTCGACTCTGAAAGATGGAAGTAAGTCAGAATTTGTGCGATTTATCTTTATACTTGTAATGAATCAACCTAAACTGCTTGATTTTACCAAATGTCTTGGTTTCTTACCTCATTGCAATTCTGGTTCTGGATTATGCTGATATAGGATTTTATAAATGGATAACGAGAACCTCGTAAACCGTCGAATCGGTTTATCTCATGAATGATTAATTGTCCACGATAAAACAAAAAAACCAAACAAACGGTTCGTCGGATATGGGTTGATAAATTCACAGGCAGATAGATGTACCAAGAACGTGTTAACCATCATCCGAGGTCGAGATACTGTTGACGCATTAAGAACTAGTTCTGATTCAATAACTGCATAATGTGAGTGCATGAGTTTGATCTAGCTAGCGATCGAGTGTGAGGTGCATGTTCTGACAGAATAGTTCCTCATGTTACGAAGATAACTATCCACTCTTAGTGGGTAATCCTTTCGGTAATGGATGTGACGTCCTATTTGGTGAGTATGGGAATTTACCGGTTTTTATGATAGCCTCTTAACCGCGTTTAGCTTGCTGGTTGGATGAATATATTCAAAGTAAGAGAAGATTGTGTTGCTTGTTATAACTACAGTCCAAATGGACGCCCTATGTTATAATAATCTGGTTCATTTTATTGTCCAGAGCTACTACTCATTAGAGATACTTAGTAGAAATATACAGTCTTCAATTCATTGTCTGTCTTAATCATTCATGGTAAAAACCGGTTACGATTAAACGATAATGACACGCCGAGTATGCCGGATGCAACAGCTGTCGTGATTCACGTCATTTTGTCAATAGAAATGAAGTCATTGTTATCAGAAGTGTAGAATGACTGACTATACTGAAACCATGGCAAAATGACAGCTGCAATCGGTTGAATGATATTCAACTTATTTCAATCGAAAACCGATAACTGCAGGATCCCTCAACAAATTTAATGATATGTGTGTGAATTCAAGATGAAGACAGGTCTCATTCTTGTTATCATCGACCTAAGTTACCAGAACCCTTCTCGTGTCTTCTCGTGAGACGATCGGTCAACGTGAACATCACTCACAAGGAGATGTGGCTAAACGTTTGCGTACGCTAATTCACTCGTACCCAGTGTGAGATCGGTGACGCAGTAGTCACGGCCGTAACAAGAATACATACTATTGAAGAGAAGTCGTGTCTAGTGCTATTTTTCGAATAGAGCTGAGTAAAAGCCTCCCGAATTGCAACGGCTGCGGTCGACTGTGAATATTGTTCGGACTATATTAATCAAGATTAACTGCTACTCACACTAAAGCCATTACTCCTGGGCGCGCAGATCAATAATCAACGCCCACACGGTAGATAATATTATGGGGACATTTTTTGGGTATTTTTGGGTACTTTTTGTACTTCAAGCAATAACTTGACAGCTGTGAAAGGGAAGAATTTAACCTTTAGCAAAATGCTTTGAAATGTTCAACCGCTCGTTATGTCTCTAACGAGATCGAAAGGTCCTGTTGATCACTTGTTGGTGGATTTCACATCAGGTGAGGAATCAACAAAGAATGGTGCCAAGCCAGATAAACTTAAAGCAGTTTAATCAATATCCAACGGAACTTATGTCACTGGTTGTGCTGGGTCTTTGAGCAAGATATACGTATCGAATATTGCACTGATTGGAGTGTGTTCTCACTTACTCGATACCAAATTCAACGGCTCCTAAAGTAAACCGAACAACAGGTTTCCTCAACTAATCAGCAAGAAGCTGAAATATCCAGTTGCGAGAACCGTGATCTGAACCGACCGGCTGTTGATAAGACCTCCGGAAAAGTGAGGTTTGTTCAACCATTGGATCACCAATGAAACTTGGGTGATGAATTGGATGTTAGGCTGTTTTGGGTGCACTAGCAATTTCAGGTAAATAAACAGGACTCCGTGGCTCGTAGCAGCGGTGTGTACCTTGCTAAAACTGTGAAAACGAGGCTTATTTTCCACGGGATTCACTTCACAGTCTGCCTTGCATACAATGACCAGATGACAAACATTCCGGAACTCTGGGATTCACCATTCAACCACCTGAAACAAGCAGGCAGTAATACACCGCCCACTGCCTATAAATCGTTTACTAGGAACAAGTCAAGTTGGTTTTCAAACAAAGCGATAGGTGTGCGTTTTACTCTGAGAAAGCAATATAAATGGCCTTCAAACAAAAAAAAATTGGACGCTGATGTTTCTTACAAGCATGCGTAGAACGGTTAATCTATCTAGGCTTCGGGTGGCTTTTTCAACAGGATCGCTAGGAGTAGGGCGTGCTTTGAGACACATAGTATCAAACGCCAGTGTGGTACATCAAATAAAATAGTCAGACCATTTCATGTGTCCAATGACTTTTAAGGCGAGGAAATGAAACACGTAAGCTATTTACAGTATACTGAGCCAAACTGAACAATATGCAACCAGGAAACAATTTTTTTCCCGTTGATTGTTATTACCATTTTAATTTTCGGTTTCAATATTGAACGTTGATATTCTATAGAGAACAAAGAGTTGACACAAATGCTTAATTCCTAGCTTCAAATAACCAATACAGACAATAACCACTTCTTGACAAAGCGAACTCTCAATAAAGATTCTTGACGCCCGATTCAATTGCTTTCAGCCATTGACCCAGTTGCTTTGCGAAGCTTTCAAGTAAAACAAGACTCTAACTTGTTATTGTCACCGACCTTGACAAAGACAATCGAGACATTACCACCTTACTGCCATACGGTTTAGTAATAAAACAGTCAGTTCACTGATTAGTTAAAACTGAACCCCTGAAGTAAGAAGTAAATAGGGAAGGGGGTTTTGGTGTACGAGTTGTTAAGAGATTCATGGTCAACAGACCTCTATCCTGAGAACACTGTGTTTCAGCAAACATACACGTGAATTCCATACAATGATAAACTGATATCCACAGTACAATCTTTGCATAGTTAACACTATTGAACTTCGTTGCTCGTTTTTACGTGCTACGCAGATAAGTTAGAAAAGAGTAAATCTCTCAAATGTACTTTTGACTAACAGCCATCTCTCTTAACATCATAAGCTAGATGCTAGGTAATTTACGAGACCAAAACCCCTGGAACTAAGCCGGACTTCCAGTTATTAACTTAAGCTCCGGTTTTTCAATGACAAATACTATACTACGCTACATTATATCACACCGTACTATATTATACCATACCACACCATACTAAACTATGCAGCATACGCTACTGGTTAGCTCCAACGAGATCGAAATCCGGGTCCAATTCGTTTCAAAAGAGGTCGGTTGGATATCCTATTTAACTGCGAGAGCTGCGATCAATTATTATGTAGGTTCTCCTCTCATTAAGTCAGCTTTTATTATAACTTCCGTAAGTAATCCATAATTTGGTTTGGTGAGAATGTTTTACACCTAACACAGAAGCTTCTTCTTCTGATCTGAAGAAGTCTTTGTGTCAAAAGTGAAACGTCATTAATAAGCCAAATCACCGACTGTTGACGGGTTGTCCTGAAACTGTGTACACTTAGTCGGTCTCATGCATATTCCATCGTACAATTTTTGTTTTGGTTATTTCATTTTCTAACTGGAGAACAGTTCAACGCCGTGCTAAATAGTTACCAACAGTGCTGCTTGGAGTATTTTCAGGAGAAGCTGTTGTCGCCTTCGACTATGATCTAACCTTGCAGCAAGGCAAACGGCGGGAATATAAAGAAGGTTGTATTCCGTTAGGCCAAAAGTAAGAACTTGGGCTTTTCAGCCGCTTATGAAAAATCCTTAGAAAACAAAGCGTGTACCACACTGGATAATGTTCACTTATATTTGTTTGGTAGTAAGAATATTAACTCGGCTTTTCGCCGAGTTGTTTGCTCAACGGGACTGGTAAAGTTGGAGACAATGTTGGCGGATGTAAGAGTCGTGATGATAGGTCAAACATCACATGTTTATAACAAATTTTAATTAATGATATGTATTTTGAATTATTATATATACTACTTGTGAGTAGCTGATCAGGTTAACGAAATTATTCTTCACAGCACCACGGCGCGCTTTCGCCTATCTAATGCGATGTTGATTATTTAAGTTTGGTAACTCTCTACACAGAGTGATAGCAACGTCGCAAGATAAAATGTTTGATCTGGCATGGCATTGAGAAGCATGCTTCCGGTCACTGAGGGCGCAAGTCGATGAGGCGAATGGACTACTCTATTGGGTTTGTCGGGGGGATTTTAGCATTGTTAGACGCGTTCGCTACATGCACCTGTGAATGGGTGAGCGCGCAAACCAGTATGCCTGAGGCGAACGTACGTTCTGGCAGGCAACATGGACAGGGGTCACTTTTTATTGACTCACGACCATTATGCAAATAGTATCGATCGCTCGGTACTTTCTTGAACTGCAATACGTCCGAGTGAAATGATCATTCTCGAATCTGCTTGAACACGGTCAGGTTTATCACTGAATTACGCGTAGTCTGTGAACCCAGTAACGCCAACCGATACGGTCTGATAAACGGAACGGTACTAAGGTTCTCAAACACGTCAAAACGGCAGTCAAATGGGATATTGTGCAATACTGAAGAAAGTGCACAAGCAAACACTTCTCTCTCGCTTCTAGTCAGCTGGGTGTTCGAATAGGCGAGCAAGAAAACAACCCACATTACAGAGCTGTGCATGTTCTCATGAAATGGTTGGAAACGAGCAGAAAAATATCCTCACAAAAACAGCTGAGTTGTGGTAACGGTGAAACAGGTTATAGTCACTGACTTTAGAAAAAGTTTTATAGTTATGCAACCACAGTTGAAGACAAGATGAAATTCAGAGATCAATGTCAGACATTTTTAGGTAATCAGTTCAGAACTTTTGCTTGAAAAAATGTGTACATAAGAACTAAATGTGTCTTCTGCAAACGAAAGCAATCTTCCTCAATAATTAATCAGCATGCTAAACATATTAAACAACCCATGGTGAGTAGCTCAATCATCTTATTACTCACGATCATTGATCAATCATTCAGTTAATTAACTGCTGTCCGACCCCACATTTTGTGAACATTTAGCCGGGTAAGATAATGAGTCTACTAACATACAACTAAAAGCGGGAATCATTATGAAGATTTGGGCGAAAACGACTGATGTTTAATTCTAATTATACAACCTTTGTATTTGTTACGCACTGAAATCATTCAATGCTTGAATTTGAAACATCGGTAGTCAAAAATGCTAACATTTTGAGCATTTTCGTATAAGACTGATGGCAACATATCAGTCACAGTCCTGTCAGCCTACACCTGTTATAACACTATGCGACTGTTCCTCAATCACAATGAAACACACAGATCACCTTTAAAATTAGTTTCATGGATCCCATTTCACTAGTAGGTAACTACTAACAATGCAAAACTAAAGTATCATGCCGTTGTAACAGTTATTATCTTTGTCACAGAGTGTGAGCTAGGCGTAATCGATTAGCAATGTGTTACAAATTTTATCGGATATCTTAGTTGAAACAACCAGGTTTGGCAAAATCTGTTACCTCAGTCAGTGATAGATAACCATTCCTATCAGGCTTAGCAATAAACTGTTATTCCTAACCGTTTATTGAGAACATGGTTCATACACATTCCTTGATTGTCTTCAGAGAAGATGGGGTTGTATACGGTTCTTATTTGGAAGCGCCACTAAATATTGGCTTATCTATCAAATGTACATTATGTAATGTGACTACATGAGAGTAGTTCAGCCGGTTTTTATTTTGTTGATGGTGTGCGTATATTTTAGCGCGGCACAAGCCAAACTCGCTGCTGCTTACTGTTCAGAGTCAACGCCTTCTAGCATCAATACGTCTGGGCCACGTTCGAACAGTTGCGGTTTGTTACTCGAATCGCTTGTAACCCCACCATGTGAGTACGAACAAAACGCGCCTAGACTACCTTCCTCATGTCCAGTCGAACATGCGAGACTGGGTAAGCATCACGCCACAGATAGAAAGCAGCCAGCATTCACCTCGGTACAACGTTCCACTTACAAATGCTCTCACTGCGGTCGCGGGTTTAGCAAGGCCTACAATCGTACAATTCACGAGCGGACTCATACTGATGAACGTCCGTTTAGTTGCACCGTGTGTGCACGTCGTTTTCGCCGGAAGGACCATCTTCGAGACCACAGGTAAGTGATTGTTTCCAGGGGAATGTTTGAACAGTGAGGAATCAACACGCTCTAATTTTTCCTATACAAATATATATTGAACCTACATTCTAGGGATTTATGATCGTGGTTTGCAAAGTTAATAAGCTGTTTAGTTATTGAGGTTTTCTAAATTGGGTTGTTTTGAAAGAGTGGACTTTATCAGTGAACATCCTCGGACAAAAAACGGACAGAACAGTTTGCAACGCTCAGCCTTCAGGGACCCAACAATCAAAATATGTGTAAACGGCATTAGCACTGTTTAGACACATTGTTGTTTCACGTGCGTGCACTATCTGGGTGACCACTTTGTCAGAATGAACAACACGGTTTTCTGTTACTATGGATATTTCGGTGAATATCGATCAGTTGAGTTTAGGTAGACAGTGGTCTTTCGTCTGAAAACCAGTTCTCACTCGTTCTTATAAGTTACCTTCGCTCGTCCGCCGTGGTTGCAAAAGCGTTGACGGCTCCTAAATCGGATTGACTGGTCTTGTGGTAAGTCCGTTTAATTACAGGAAGACCAGTTCACTTCTAGTCTGTCAAATAGTAGTTGGACCATCATCACCCTGTACTGTCGAAATGTTCCTGTCATCCATCCCATTTCATGAAATGAAATCACGGTCAGTCAGTTCACCTTCAAAACACTAGTCGCCGATCACTTGTTCTCGGTGTTGGCTGATGTCCACAGCACATGTGATAACATAGTGTTGGGTGGGATGAACGAATAAAAGTCACACCTGATTAGCTTGGACCAGGTTAATGACTGGTATCTATCATGGGTCAAGTGAATGGTTCTTACTTCAGGGTAAGTGCGAGTTTACTCGGTCAATTAGGAAAAGGCCAGTAAATCTGAACGACGTCAGTGTAGTTCACACCAAATGCGTTCGTTGGACCTTCTGAGGTCTTTTGTCCAAGAAGACATACTCCCTGTTTCCTACATTTACCAAACAAAAGTATCAGTATCTGACTTAGTTTTCGTGAAATGAGACTAAAATGGACTACTTTTGCTGAGTCAAACGTAAGTGTTAAATAGGTATTTTTGGGCGTAATGTCATTTTGGAACTCATTTCCGAATTCGCCGTACGTCTTGACCAGCAACGTTAGGTGTGAGTTTGATATAAACCGCATACTATTTTTTACATGTACTACTGTCTCCATATGAAGATAATGACACCTTTTGAACCCCAACTAGTGAGCCGACAAGAATCAGCAAATGCTACACCTACGTCACGGGCTACTGAACGCCTCGACTTTTTCCAGCCACGTTCAGGGAGCACAAACAAAGCACCATACGGTTCACTCCGGGCGAGTGTGCTTACCGTGCGCCCAAGGCTTCTTAGCCGATACAGTGAAACTGTTTTACTAAAGCCAACTGATCTCGACATACGTTACCGTAAGTCAGCATTGTTCACGTAGTGTTGTCATCACTCACGGACGTTACTTTACAGAAAAGCCTGTCAAGATAGATAACTTATGAACATCTGCGACGTGGTGCAGAAGCACTGCAAAAACGTTGACCAATATCGTGAACACAGTTGCACTATACACTCTGTTCTTTGGCGACAGGCTGTTGTCATGTTAACTCCACAGGGGCTTCGAGATAATACAATCAACTCGGATTCTAGAGTTACGTAAGACCGCTTGTCCAACACCACTACCATTTACAAAATCAAAAACTTTCACCTGAATCCATGGTCTGACCAGCCGGACTAAGTTCAGGCACAATACTCCGTCGTTCCCGGGAAAACAGTCTAAACTGGAAAGATTCATAGCACTGACCCTATTGTGATAAGGTAAAACCTCCATTGGGACAGTCACAACGAAACAGGTTGGGCAGCCATCTACAACTAATGTAGGCCACCACCTCCTGCAAATATGAGTGGAATAAAATTTTCGATTGTAATCTCTCTAACTGAACTGCTTATTATTGACGATTACATAAGTATCAGGCGTTTTTTAGTTTTCTCATTGCTTGTGTATATCCAGCTGAAGATTTTGCTGAAAGTTGGTTTCGTTGAGAAGCAGCTGTGGATTATTCTTCCAAACATAGTTTTTAGAAGCGATTGCTATAATGCTTCTTTCTCTTCGTAGTAAATGTCTCCTGTTTACCGAGTTATCAGCTCGGAGAACCCTTGCATCAAAAGTCAGGACGATTTACTTCAAGCTTAGG
Organism: Paragonimus skrjabini miyazakii; assembly: GCA_014338405.1. Taxonomy (NCBI): domain Eukaryota; kingdom Metazoa; phylum Platyhelminthes; class Trematoda; order Plagiorchiida; family Troglotrematidae; genus Paragonimus; species Paragonimus skrjabini miyazakii. The sequence continues at coordinate 31,168 of JTDE01001682.1, read as the reverse complement.
AGTAAGACAAGCTTAATATTATTCCGCTGGAGTTCTTTGTGAACGGAAAAGCTGTCATATATGTCCTCGGAATGGCCTCATCAGTTACACACAAATCGGATGAAACGAATTAGCAGTTTGTTTATGTCTGTTACCAAGGTAGCCGACTTTCTGCCTTCTGTAATGAATTACAACAAAAACGTTCTTCCCTGACACATCTCTCCCCTCAAGGCTAGACTATGATTCGGAAGGACGCAAATTAATTATGCGGCTTTATTCAATTTGAGAATGTCACCCGTTTGACATCCCCTCTGTTTTGATAGCTGATTCATTAAAGAATCCGGCGCAGAGTCTACAGATGCACAAACGCCTTCTCCAGAAACAGACAGGGAGAGAACACGTGAGGTAATGTCGTTTCTTCAAGGACCTTTTGTAAACCAACCGTCATTTGCAAAATTTTCAGCATTTATAATTCAAGGGACATTTCGATTGTCACCTAGAGGAGAAGTGAAGTGGGGGTGTGCACGGTTTTGCTTTTGGCTTATTAATTTGCGTTATCTGGATACCTAAATTCCATCGATTACAGTCTTTTTGTTCACGAACGGTTACATTCACAACTCGAAACTTGCTTAATTCCGTATGGACAAATGTGGATCGTGATGACCTGCATTGCTTACTGGAATAGCATTACATTAGTTTACTGTGCTGTGGATTCTTAATGCAGTCAATGAGACATAACCAATACATATTAATGAGTAATCAGGGGTTTGGTTAATTATGGGTTGAACAACACTCACATTTGATCGCAGCCTTCACATTCAGGTTGGCATGTCCTTCTGAATGCGAAGGCTGCAATCAAGTATGAGTGACGTTCAGGTAAAACACAGTACATATTACTCAAGAGTGCATCACTGAAGGCTAGTCATGCATAGTTAAATGCAATGTCTATCTATTCGTTTAGCAGTGATCTTTTGCAGTCGTAATCCGTTTGAGAAAATCACGCTGCTGTGTTGAATTCTAAAGTGGCTCAAATAGTTTGCAAACCGAAATTGTGGTTGTGTATAACCGTGACTGTTGGTTATCATAAGGATTTTGCCGATGCCCAGCAAGCGGTCTTTGTAAGGCACATTGATCGTTGTAGAGTAGAAAGATACAATGTACACTTCGTGAGTGGGTTCTAAAACAGCCACTGTTTGAATTTGGTTTCTTACAAGATGCTCGAACATGTATTGGACTGTCTGTATCTTGTCATCAAACACGCCTATATCACGTAAGGTCCAGTTCCCAGAAGCAGTTCTACTTCACTGTTCGTGAGACCATCGAGTACTTTATTCGAAACATCGTTCAGTACAAACTCAAAGAGGGTCGTGGTAGCAATCACCTGATTGTGTCGGCCATAAAAGGAGTTAACAACGGTCGATCAATCCATATGCATGTAACCACCACATTCTACTGAATGTAGTTGCTAGTAGCTTGAATTCATTTTTCTTATATACACGTTTAAAGCATGTGATATAGTCTATTATAGGCCCTAATTGTACCTCAGGCTGGACTACTTAATGCATTAATTTTAAGTTATCCTGTATCTCGACAAATGGTCTCTGGGAATAGCTCTGTTCGTAGAAACAAAGGCTAAACTACTGTTCAGGAACACAAGTAGATCTAACTGTCAGAAGACGTGACGGCATTTGATCAACTGATACAGGGTATAGATTTGGTCAGTGTATCTACAGCCTACGAGAAATTCGACTTGCTATTCGTCATGTTGCTCTTCAAACTTTTCTGGATAATCTTCAGAGCTAAGGTGACACCAGTAGTATAGACGCAACTGGGATCTGACTGATTCTGTGATGAATTGCGTCCACGTTGCTCTTCTTACCAATGGGAGTGATGATCAAGTCTCCCCAGATAGTGGGAACTTATTCAGTATTCCATATGTCGGACAGTAACACGTACAATCCTCCAACAAACACCACCCCGATCTTCCTAACAGAAGCCGAAGGTAGATTATCTGAAATAAATTCTCTATAACGTTTAGCTGTTTAGATTTCCTTCCAATCGAACGAGCGTAGACTGTACAGCAGGAATTGGCCCATAATTTAGAATCGTTGGTTCTGACGTTGAGTTCAGTTGCGTTTGGGGGTATTCCGTTTACTGTTCTAGAACTCTACAGGTAGTATACTGGTAGCTAATCTGATCAACAAAGTATTCTACTGTCATGTCGGTTGCTATGAGTGTCCCGGATCAGACAGTCATTTGGTGAAAACTTCAGATGTAGCAGCTAATTCTATTGCTACTACTGATTTAAACCATGCTCAGTTAGTTCAATGAAGGCAGTAACTTCAACCTAACTGAGAAGTCCTGATCATGGGGTTATCGATTGGATAGAACAGAGTGATTCTGTTCATTCTCCGTTCAAAATGATCGGACAAGCTGAACATTATTCATACAAGGTTGTGGTTGAGTGTTTAGATTTGATTATTCGGTCATGCCTATTGTGAGTTTGCTGGCGTTGTGGTTAACACGCTAGTCTCACAAGCACGAGGGTCAGAGTGTAAACTCTGATCCGGACAAGGATATGCACTACTGATGAGCTCTAATAAGAGCGAAACTCGAGTCTAGTGCTTCCTTTCGAAGTTGGCTAGCCGAAAGGCTTATCTGAACGCAAAGGCCGCGATCGAGTGTGGGTGGTGTTTACTTTTGAAATTCTATTGCAGCTGAACATTTTGATTGTCGGATTTTCGTGATCTCTTTGTAGGCTTCCTGGAAAATCGCGTTTCAGTAACAGGCACGGTTTGTAATGTTCACCGTCAGTCGGCATTAATTGGCCTTCAATGAGGACCTTGAGGGAATGTGCGGAAACCCAATGGGTTACAACAATTTGAGTCCATCTATAACAATTGGAACAGCGCGAATTGGTAGCTACCTGTTGATGTATCCAGTCTTCATCTAGGCTACCCGAAAGGGATAGATGTTAGTCTACTGGCGAGCGGGGTTTTGTGGATGGTTATCGTAACTGGATTGGAAGACTTGTTCACATTTAGTTCGTTGCATTTTGACTCCAGGACCTTACGGAAACGTTACAACAGTTGAGTACAAACTAGCTTGTGAGCAAAATCAAGGCAGGGTTATCAATATTATGAAAGTCTTGCCAAACACCTAGCCACCAATAACGAGCAAAAACGTGATCAGTTTGAGTAGCGCCTATGCCAGAAACGCAGACACCGGATGGCGGAACAACGTTTTGAGTGGTAGAATTTCGTACTGGCGAGAGGCAGTTGAAAATCTAAGCACAAACTCAGGGGTCTGCTTCTGTTGTTGGGGGGAGTACTATTGAGACCTAACTGGTCATCTGAATAAGTCTCATTTGACGGTAAACGATCGACTCAGACATTCAAGTATCATGAGGTCATTATGACGTTGGCAGATCTGATCTGCGGGCTGTAATCTGGTATACCATACACAACTGTAGCAGTCACAATTTCCCAACTTACCTTTTCCAAATAAATTTGAAAAAGGCGTTTGCCTACTGGGGTTTACTCCAAGAGAGGGGCCTCGACACGGCTGATGTAGACAAAACTGACAAGTGTTTAGCTAGATGCCGATGGTTTACGATCCCACACAGTCTTACAGGAAACTTTGATTCAGTAGTAGCAAAAAATGTCAATCGGCTTGGAGAACTAGAATCTTGAATACGCACTTCCCGCAGGGAACTTACACTAATAGCGAGAGTTTCTGAGATAAGCAGTAAACCTGTCTGTTATTCTGTACAAGTCAATATAAGCACAGTGAAGGTGTAAAGTAAAACTGACTATGACAGACTCAACGTGGCTTTGCTAGCTCGATGGAGTGCGCGTGTCGAGAAGCGAGAATGGAATTCGGTTACCATAAAAGGGTGAATAAAACACAATTGTATTCATGAAAACATTCAGAACGACAGTGGTCTAGAGAATGGAAACAACTTGAAGGTTGTTAGAAAGAGAGAGGAAATGTGTTGCATTTGTCGGCCAGATGTGGTGCACAGCGAGATAACTTTTGCTGACAACGTGAGACGATTGATTGTGCTTGTTCACGGTTTCCTTATGGAACAGGTACTATTAGGTTGTTCAGGCTGAAGTAATGGACTTGCGTAAAGTATATCATACGGAAACTTCGACCAAATTTCTGAATTATAGGACAATAAGAGGAAATTAGAGTTCCCCGTCCCTTGGTGACCACCAACTGGTTCGTCGGCTGGTGCTCTGCTTGGCGCTGTTCGGCTATGTAGTCGAGGTAACGCACCTTGCATGAAGTTGAGACGGGAAGAACGCACAATTCAGCCCTAAAGATTACAGACCGTCTGTCCTGCCTTTGAAGATGAAATGATTGTTGACTATCGTATGAGATTGACGTTGAATAGTGAAACCGTACAGGCTGCAAAGGTGAGCAAGTGGAAGGAACGCAAAGACTTCAGCCGTAACTCGTGTTTATTCACCACTAATCCTAGATACTTTGTCGAGGTCAGCGTAAGCCTCAGTACATTCGAACAAACACTTTGGGCAAACTTTATATCGGAAGTTGCACACAGTTTGACTAATTATCTTCTTCTTCTACAAAGCAGGATGTAACCTTCCTTTTACTTCTCTAGTTCAATCACGTGACGAACGTGAAAAAAAGATAAAGTAGACTGTAATGAGGTATACGATGAATGGATTTAAAATTGTCGTTATCACGAACGGCAGTCCTTATTCCTAGAAGGAACACTGGTGCTCCAAAACGGCTTTTATATCTGCAGCGCCGAAAAGAACGATCCATCCGTACGTCTGTAGAGATCATGAGAGCTGTCATTGTTTTATTGCAGTTCGTTAACAACTGCTAACAGTTTTGGATATTATTCATGAGTACATCGACGCCTGATTCAGCGTCAGTGTAAGATGATTGTGTCATTGTCACAGCAAGCTGCACACTAGGATCACTCAATAATCAGACGTTTTATAATAACCCGGAAAGATCAAAATGACCATGATAGGGTCCTCCTTATTGGCCATTAGGTTCCCAATCAAAAACGTTTGACCAGTCAGACCAAGCAGATTTGACTGGTGTTTGTTTCGTCGTAACTCATATTTCTTTCAGTTGTGTCATTTGAGCACGTAAGGAAAATGAAAACCGAGGACAAACATTTATCACATTCGCGACGTTAAGAACTACGAGAGCATTTAACATGACGTCAATTAACGACGTCACCCCGTCAACTCCTTGTTGTTTGTTTACGATCACTCAGATAGCAAAATAAATTTACCTTCTATTTGATGATGAAGTAAATTTTTAGGCTTTTCACAGGTGAATAGCAGTGCAAGATGATTAACTTTACATTCCGCACGGTCATACGTGTACTCAAGTAAATTTATATTCAATAAACGCGCCAACCAAGTAATGTGCCATCGGTGCTTTTGTATGTAACAATTATTGTCACTCTTTGCGAAAGCGGCACATCATTTTTCATATCGACTGTCACCTGGAACAGGTAATTTCTCGAAGTTGGGTCATAATCGTTACCGCTAACATCTAGACTCAGCTACGCGATTTTACACTGACCATCTATCCACCTCGTCTCACACGTGTTGGTGCTCTCCTCAAATTTCATAATCCGATGAGCTGAGTGTTTGGTAGAAAATGCATTGCATAAAATTTTGTTACATGTGGGTTTACTGGGTAGTCAGCATTGACCAAAATTGGCATAAGGTGGTTAAAAACCATACATATGGACTAAAATCTAGTAACGGTGAGCCATACAACAATGGTCAGTAGCTCATAAACTATCGGATAAGACTAGATTAAGAGCAACGCTATATCGACATTTGTTTATGATGGTTAGGTATTTTTAGCTAACCAGCAACGAGGTAGCAACAGACACCAACATCTGCCGTCAAGTCTTCGTAATGTTTCGGTTATTCCACAATAATTCAGTTTCAAGTTCGTCCAGATGACCTGACGATGCATAGTGCGTTGTGGTGTTACTGGGTTACTCAGTCCATGAAATGGACGAAAGGATATCAATCATAGATAAAATCAAACAGCCATCAGTCAGCCATACAACCCTTTTCTAGGGACCACTCATCATCTGAAACGAACTTTACGAGGTTTGAACTGAATTCGGTGGGATTTAGATTATTTCGAATTGAGAATCGCTCGTATTCGATCAAACTCTTCGTATTCAGAATAGTCTACTTGCTAACCCACTTTCTAGGGAAGCACCGGACTCGGGTTTCGTTCTCGTTAGAACTCATCAGTAGTGCGTGTCCATGTCTGCACCGGAATTTGCACTCCGACCCTGGTGTTTGTGAGACTAGTGTGTTAATTACAACACCAGTAAACCCACACTGCACATGACCCGTCAATTATATCTAAATGCTTAACCGCAACCATGTATAAACAGTGTTCAGATTGACCTATTGTCTCGGTTGCAAACACAGTAACGGCCGTGTTAACTCCAATATATACAGTTTTTCTAGTAGTCATTTGGGGATGGCATTTCTCCAAACACCTTATGTCGTAGTTTGAAGCGACAGTCAACTACGGGCGAGCTCATAATGACTGAATGAGAATAACTTCTCCTTCAGTGATTATCCATCTTTCTGGGGTCACTTATCCACCTAAATATGACGAGTTCCTAAATTTGATTAACTATTTCCCACCATTCATCCATTGACACCATGATTGAAGATTAATCATTGAATTTCGACATTTGTTACTCTCCATAATCGTTGCATCCGTTCCCATGCCTTGCAGCTACACCCATCTGACTGCAAAACCGTTTGTTTGTACGACTTGCAACCGGGGGTTCTGTCAGTCTCGCTCTCTGGAGAATCATCGACGAACGAATCACAGCACAAGATTAAACGTAACCACTGCTCTCCTTCAAGTGCCACAGTCCACAGGGCTGACAGTCTCGGAACATTATGTTCAACAGTTGCTGAATAACCTGAAGGGTTCAGAGCATAAACAAATGTGATTTCGAGCTACAACCCGATTGAAAACCCTAATTATTCAACTGTGACCCACATGAAACTGCATCACTGTGTGCACGCAGACACAAACATACACATTCAGTATACACTGATTTACCATTAACCATTTTTGGTACCTTCACTTCTTTTGTGAGCATTTCCTTTCTACCCTCTTTTCTTGCTCATCATTTTTGCACGCAAATATAACCTACTAACAAAAACAAAAATAGTCGTGTTTATTTGAATAGATTTGAAAACAATTAGGGCACAAGTGGTGGCCTGTATACATGTCATCAGCATAAATTGCAACGTGAATGAAACCGGTCGATTCACACAGATCTGTCTGCCTGTATATCCGTCTATCTGCCGATCTGTCTGTCCTTTTATTAGTCCATCTCACTGTTATTCAGTCCTACCTACTAGCATGTTTTTCGTCAGCCTTACTCACATATTGGATCTCAGTTGGTAAATGTGCCAGCTTAACAGAACGAATGGGACACGTCATGCTGAGAGTTATACACTTGAGTCTGTTTACTGTGGCACTTTTTTCAAGGCGCCCACCCTTACCATTTCTCGATTCCATTATATGTAAGGTGTACATATATACCTTATGGTTCTTTAGTCTTAAACTATAGTCTCAAAACATTCCTATGCTCACGGGTGACGTCTCCCACATTGTTATGTGTATATCACTGTACAATGATATTCCACGTCATCCTTGAAGTGAGCGGCAGCCCGAGCCACAGTACATTCTAGCCAGGGTCTTGGCTTTTATAAAGATCATGTGGGACTCTCCGATTATTTCTGCTGAATATGTAACCGATCCCACATTTCTATTCATACTTCCATATGTTTTGTGTTTGTTCTGTTCCAAATCGCCGGCCCATACAGTTAAGCGGCCATATTCGGTTAACTAAGACGACATCCTCTGTACTTTGCAAACAGTTTCTTTCGGGTTATGCAAACTGACGTTAATTTGTCTGTTCACTGCTTATATCCAGCATCCTTATTGGTTTCCCCTGTGAGCTGCGATTTTCTGTTCATTAGCGTTTTGTCGCAGACAAAATGAGCAGTATGCCAACAGGGAAAAGAAACTAGTGTGACCTTGTAGAATAATTAGACATCAGTCAGAGAGATATCCGGTTAAGCTGTTCGTAAGAGAATATTGCTGATCGCAGAGTGTTACTGCTGACGCATCATCAAAGCGTTAATTTTGTTGTTGGAGGTTTGAAGTGCCTATAACGAATAGATAGTTGGCATAACAAAGCCGGATGGGTGTTTTTTTCATCAGTGACACCGTTATCACATAAAGAAATGTCGTGGATGACGCCGTTGAGAATATACTTGAAAAAGCTAGACACGTGAAAACTGTGCATCTCACCCGAACTTGACCATGCTAACATCTATTGAAGCAAAGGAACTTTGATGCCAGTGAAGCAAAGGACAAACAAAGAAGAATTTTGGTTGGTACAATTTGAATATTGCTCATGAGTGATCGTTGTTTTTGCATTCCTGTAGATATTTTCTTCCGCCTCAGTTTGACAAGAAGCAATTTACATACCAAGTACGCGGAATTTCGATAATGCAATAATTTTGTGCTTGAAAATCTTCTTTATCTATCAACACACGTTGATTCACTACAACCCGTTGAGACTATCTATTGACAGGATGTTGGTTTGCTAGGGTCTGCTGAGCGGGTCTAGTAGTCGGTTGTTGACTTGTGACACTTGTTATTTAGGATCAACTTGTAACCGGTCCCACATTTCTCTTCATACTTTCATCTCTCCTCTGTTCGTTCTCTTCCGCATCTCAATCCATACTGTTAATTTGTGATATTGAGCTATTTGAGACGATATCGTCTTCATTAAAGAGCAAGTTCTATGTTGTATGACAGAAGTCATTTCATCCGTTTGCCACTTATGTCCAGCGTCCTTGACAGTTCTCCCGGAATTGCAGTTTTATGGTCACTATCGTTTTATCACAACAATCTCATTTTCCAATTAGTTGTGTCTGTCTCTAAGACTAGCTTCTCCTTCTTATGGATCCACCGAGCCGTTTGGCTATCCACTAAACAGTTCACTGTTTATTAAACTCTTCTCGATTTTGTTTTCTACTGATACGGTGGCTAGATTGTAATTAGTACGTCATATGTCTTATGTGCTGACCCTGTTAGGTTACTTTGGACTGCATTGGTTACGTTGTTTGGGATTCATTTAACATCCGGATTTATTCGCTCTTCTGGTCCTGTACATCTGAGGTTTCCATGAGGAAGCACAATTGAGGTTTGTTGCATTTATCTAGTTTATTAGTAACCTATTTTGTACCGCATTAAGTCATTACTACCTCTCCTGTCTCCAGCCATTCTTGTCTGGACGAACTGAGTTACCAGCGTCACTTACAATATTTTACGCTCATCATCCACTCCGTTGACAATCACACGTCGGTCGCATCTGATAGTGAGATTTGGTCGTACTGGCTACGCGTTATCAGTCGATTCGGAGGTCGAACAGAATCAACACAAGGGTTTCAAATGAGCCCGACAATTCTATTTAATGGATGGATTCTACACTGGTTTTAATAATAGAAATGGATAGCTTGTCCAGTAGAATCACAATAACTCATGAAGTTTGAATCTTCCATAACAATCGGAGACAAGCGACACCAACGTGTTGCCTTGACGTGGTGTTCAAACACTTTCCAAGTCAAAAATTGTGCACATTAAATATTATACTCACAGTTTGGTGGTTTGTTCCCAGCAGAATCTACCAAAATTTTTGAGACATATTCAGAACATTCAAACGGCTGTGAATGAAAAGAATTTATACTGTGTAATCCGGGGGTGTGGTAAGGCTCCAGGAGATTGCATCCCTGCATGCTTCATAACAGATTCTCCAATATTTTAATCAGAGACACTGAGGAATTTTTGTGATTTATTTAGTTTCAAAGTGAACATTAGACATGGTTGATCGCAGCCTTTGTAATCAGGTAAACCTTTCGGCTGGCCCACTTCGAAAGGAAGTACTAGACTCGAATTTCCCTCTTATTACGGCTCATCAGTGGTGCATATTCTTGTTCGAGACGGAAGTTGAACTCTGACCCTCGTGTTTGTAAGACTAGCTTGTTAATCACAACGACAGTAACCTTACACTAGGCATGACCAAATAATCACATTTCAACGTTCGACCGCAACCTTGTGTGGATATTGTTCAGCTTGTTCAGTTGGTTCAATGAAGACAGTAACTTCAACCTAACTGATAAGTTCTAATCATGGATTTATTGAGTGAATTAAAAACGGCGGTTCTGTTCATTCTCCCATCGAAAAGATCGAGCAAGCTGAACATTACTCACATAAGATCGTGGTTGGCCGTTTTGATTTGATTATTCGATCGTGCCTATTGTGGGGTTGCTAGTGTTGTGGTTGACGTGTTAGTCTCATAAACATGGGGATCGGAGTGCAACTTCCGGCTCTGACAAGGACACGCAGTACTGTTGAGCTTTGATAAGAGCGAAACTCGAATCTATTGCTTCCTTTTGAAATGGGTCGACTGAAAAGCTTATTTGAATACGAACGCTGCCATGAAATGTGCCTAGTGTTCAATTTAAAAATAATTCGAATCCTTGAAATTCCCCCAAGTTGATTTAGTGTTATTCCCACAAATGTGAAATATTTCCAGACAACAATAAAATACATATGTCTAGGCGCCATTGCACCGCCCTTTTCGTTTACCTAGGTGAATTATTTGTAAAGAAATGAACGGTCGAATGACTACAGATAAAGTTCAGCATGAACAATCACGATTCGGTTCCATCGAAACGGGACAGTGACGAGATTAAGATAGGGATGAAGTGCACAAGCGACTGGAAGGAGATGACTATTAACATACAGGACAGGAAATAGTTGGACATTATTGCATGGAATGCCATACCAACTATTAGGGCTTCGACAAATGTATTCCGTATTCGTTGTCAGGCTATGATAAAACGCGTTTTGGTATTTTGAGAGGAAACAGCAATACCTCAAATACAACCAACTCTACCCATACAAATGCAAACGACGGTCAATTGTTAACGCATTGAATGAAGTGAATAAAATTACCATTATTTTTACCCTTTCACCGTTTTTTTCCTTTCCGTAGTGTCTATTATCTGTCTCGTTTGTTTCACTATACAGCAGCTAATGCAGACTGATTAGTTGTGCGATCTGCACGCATTAATCGTCCCGTGTATCACCATTTCTGTCTCCCTGCTGGCTGCACACTGTATCTATGGGCGTCGAGTCTCAGTTGGTCAGTCATGTGACTGACCTGGTTCTCGAACTAAATGACGGTTGTTCACTTCAGACCTTTGGTTATAAGCACACAGCCATTCAATTGTTTGCATGTCGTTTCGTGTATGTAATTGAAAGAAGTGAACGTAGTTGACTATCATATTTCTAAGTACTCATCCTTAAAGCATCACTCTAAGACTGGGTTTATTCTTGCTTGGACTCGTCAGGTAAAGACAATCTGAATGGGGATCTGATCGAAGCCATTCGGCTTACGAGCCGCTGGACCATCAAACTTACGGGCATCTTTTATTTAGGCAGAGGGTCATAGATTATTGATGTGTAACTTGTTCACACGCAATTGAGGTGAATGAACACAGTCCCCCTCGGATTACCAGTTTTCTTCAAATATATACTGTGTCCATACGTACTGATCATGAGTGAACAAGTTAAATTTCGATGAGAGGATTGGTGCTTGAGCATACAGTTCAGATGTTGTAAACAGCCTATGACTTATTCATGCATCTAGAGTCACCTTTAAAGAAGAAAATCCTCGATACTTAAACATATGATGAAAATGTCACAAAGAAGGCGGTGATTTCAGGACTCAAAATATTTTCAGAAGTGCAAATAATTTTCGCGCGATGCAATCATACAGTTATTCATACTTTGAATGATGACGCCCACAGCACATTGCACTCTGTCTTCTTAAGCATAAACTTTAAAAAAGTAGGCTATATTCCTAATTATTTAACGTATGAATTGTTAGCTACGATGGGAATGATTAGGTTGATGATTTGGGTGTGTGTGACGAGAACAATTTTCAGTGGGTTGGACAAAACAAGGCTAAGAAAATGTAGGTGAGAAAAGTTTTACACACACATGAGAAGTATTCAGCAGGGACATGTGAGTGCAGCAGTAAAAGTATTTGTATGAGTAGTACATGAGTAGTGATAGTGGTAATCCGGCAGTATTTGATAACTTCCTCAAAAGTTAACTGCGATTAGCCCTTAAGCGTGCACGAATGGGAATGACCGTACGTGCAACTAACGGTATTTCGAGATAATGCCTCGTGGTGTTGGTAATAAACATCAAGCGCAGACCGTCAGTTTTATCAGTGAAACCGGCTTGAGGTGTATTTAAATATTGACTTCCAGTTAGAGTACTTCCACGAAACATGGTAGGCTTTTTGAGTTTCTGAGGTCAAATTTACAGTACCGCTCCAAGGTGCTAGGATTTTCTGTGCTCCAAGCATAGGCAATCGATTGATGATTGCATCTATCCGGTTATAACATACATGCACCTAAGAATAAAATAACCTTTGCAAACGTTGGACGATACCCAGATCAATTCAAAAACCCACTGACCAACTGAAACTACCATCATCACCACATTAATCGCAGGTAATGAACTTTCGGAATACTTGTACACGGTGAGAACGGAGTTTCTGTTGTTGCTCTGTTCTCAAGAAACATGTGCTTTGACCAAATTCCCCGTCAATAATTTCTTAAAATTCCTTATTTTTTTACTAGTTATTATAGTCAAACTCGATTCTTTAGAGGACGCATATGGTCCTTGATAAACATTGTAATTTCTTTACAAACGGCCAATAAGGACGACGGATGAACAATATAACCATCACACAAAGACACAAGGATTCACAAAATTTGTAAGCAACTTCTGAAGAGTTGACAGAGGTTTGACATAAACTATTGGGCTTCTAATTGTCCTCATTACTGAGAGCGAAAAGCTGGAGTAGAAATTTCCATAAACACACTACGTAATTATAACCTAACTGCTATTTGTATAAAACGGAAGAGAATTTACAATCTAGTGAGTGAGGTGGTAACCATTTTGGCCATAAGAATGACAGTCGTTAAGGGTAAGAAGCCAGCTGTGTACAGGTGAGAATACCACGTTGAATAGTTTTGTTGAGTTTCTTCACAATTCGTCACCATTTGTATATTTCACCAAAATGTGCTCGTTGAGCAAGCCATAAAGGAAGAACTGAAAAAAAGAAATAGAGAAGGCAGAAAATCTTACAAGATATCAGCTTTGTTTGTCTTTACTGATAATGATCCGACGTTGAAAAGCAGACAGTATCAACAAACAGACAAAAATGGGAAAATTCTTTAAATAATAGTGGCCCATTCTGTGAAGTGCGTTGATGTCTCATGTCTGTACATTCAATCTTTATACAGCATTCCGGTTTTACACTAAATAGCTGGGCTTCAGAATGTCTCCTTCTGGCCGTAGTCAATGCATTCCTACAATAAAACAGCAAGCAAGACTCGCTGGCCTGAGACTGAAACAGATGCCAACAATCCCTGAAGGTTTGATGAGATACTTTTATCCGTAATAGCTTTAATAGCCACTAACATCTAACGACACCGACGCAGTCAACGGAAAATGCTTGAGGTAATATTTTGGAATATTATTATCGGGAGTGGCATATATATATATATCAATGTCATATGAGGTAGCACTTGAGTTCGTGTTTTTCCCGTTGATTTGATCCGGGTCCAGGCGCATGTGCATGCTTCGACCGCATCAAGTCCACCCAATTGGGGCATGCCAATTGGTTAAGTGAGTAAATTTGACCGATCAGATAATATTATTTGCCAATGACTGTGAAGAGACTGACCAGAGAATGATCACGGCTTTCAAAACAGCAGTTGCCAAGTTAGGTTTCCATAGGAACGCAAGTGAGACATTCTGTTCATTTCAACTTTATCTCAAGATGTGGTGCAGTGCTTAGATCTGGAATCAGCATCACCGGAGATGCAAAGTTAGGGGCTGTGCATCTATACATAAGTAAACACGGTGAAGCAAGTATTACTTAGTACAAAGGAAGGTAAAGATTGAACAATGGTGCACATAGTGAACAATCGAAAGTTTGCAAACATGGGGCCCCGCTGTAAGTTTGCGGTGTAGTCCACGTCCCTACGTCCGTTGCCTTGGTATGTCGTTGAAGCGTTTGGCTTCTGAGGGGCGACGTTTGAACTTGTGTTGTGTCACTTGTCTGCGGGTTTAGCCGCTTGTGTGTCTGGGTCACACATGCCTGTAGGTTGACGTTCATGAGGACGTCTTACTGAATGTACACGTACGTAAGTACGTGTGTGTATGTGGCACTGGTAACTACAGTATAGGTAGAGGAGGGCTCGCTGTTAATTAGGTGATTGAAGTAAGGATCGTTCAACAGAGGTTGTGTGCGGCCCGGACCGAGATTTTTGGATCGTGCGTCAGCTCGTGGTGTTGGTCCCTGTGACTGTGAACGTTAGTGCTAGGATGTGTGCGTATGTGAGAGTTAATTGAAAGGTCTGCTGACCTGATATAGGACGAATGAATATCATAGACTGTCATCCGGTTTTGAACACTACATTGGGTCGTTATAGAGGCATTGTGGATAGCTGTGTAGAATTATGATACTTGGGTAGTAGTTTGTCGACACATATCAACGGACCGTGGGCTACGAGGCCGCGTGACCAAGGCTAAGTTTGTCTCCACATCTTTGAAGGACATATCTAGAAGTACTGTAGCCTGATTACGAAGCTGACTGTCCATAGAACCATGGGATAGGCCACACTGTTGTATGGCCCTGAGTTGTGGAGGTTGTTTCAACAGGATGTGCGATATATGAGCCTTTCTTCTCTGTAGTGTCTAAAGCATATCCTGCGGTTTAAATGCTCGGACGTGGCCTGGAACACAAATGTACTTTGCCCAGCAGATATGAAGAAGACTGATCCCACGCTGATGTTCAACCAGTTTCACTGGTAAGGACGTGCAACTCGGAAAACTGGCGAATGAATTCCGAAGCAACTATTATATGGGTAGCTAAAAATAGGCAAGCGGTATCATGGCAACCAAAGGCTGCTACATCACAATGTCAATCATATAAGTCATTCGCGTCGTAATATTCAACTTGGATTGTGGGGGACGCAGCTTCGAACAAAACCGACTAGACTAGTGTTACCCAGATAACTATCCAAAAGTTCTTTGAGTGACAGTTGCGTGGCCATGAATCAAAAACCGCGGTAAACAAACGAACTGTACGCGCCATAGGCCGTGATGACATGACCTCATTGAGGTGCGATGGATGCGGTCGTGAATGCACTGGCTGCCTCGGACTGCTAGGACATCAACCTACCCACAGCGCACTGTCAACAAAGAGACATCCTTATCAACCAACTACCCCGTCATCTGGTGAACCACCTTCTTTTCGTTTCAGTCACATGGGTCATAGTGGTTTACTAAATCCTGTTCTGTTCAGACTTGTCAATGACGGCTTTTTTCCGTTCTCAGTACAAACCTAAGTTTTCGTTTTCCTTCCTACTCCTATATAGAATGCAGTAATATCTACTCCCACACTGAAACTAGTATTGCCTTATATTTTCTGTATATTACTTCCAAGCTTAGAGCTTACCACTAGATCTTTGTTTTCAAGAAACAAGAGTTCCACTTCTATACCAGCCTAGATATGGCTGATCAGCGTTAATTGGCTTGTCCACAAAGGCCTCCAGTCACAGGCCTCCTGGTCTTATTCCTTCGGGTTTGCGCTAGGTAAGTAGTATGTGAGTGGAATCACAAGTGATACGATGTGTGCTACTTATGACGACTATTCTACGCAGGTAGCCATTGGCTTCGATCACTGCGATGGGCCAATTCGGAAACGAGTACCACCTGTCTTGTACGGACATAGAATAGTGTTGTAGGAGCGAAAAATGTGGTAACACGCATACGCAGGTGAAAGCAGTGAACGTGATCCAGAGCAAACTGTGAGAACTGTGTGACGTGAAGTGGTAATCGTGAAGATGAAACAAATGGTGGTTTAGTTGTGGTAAACTGTATTATTGTAGTGTCGTTCTGTTGCATTATTCCGTTCTATGGCTCGTGTTGACTACCCTCCGTTTTATGTTTTTTAAATGCCAGTCCAATCATAGGTTGAATGAAGCCTTTTTTACGGGCCACTCATCTTCTCAATCTCCAGCTAACTAATTCGTTGAGTTTGTTCAATCTTATTACACTAGTTTACAAGTTTTGTTGCATCACACAAATCCAATGTCCTGTCTCTATGACACCGCAGCTACAAACTGATATCCAATTAACACCCGGAAAGCAATGAACGCTATGGCCTGATCTGTGTATAAACAATCTCTCATACGTGCATTAAAATGGTCAAAGGACTTTTACCGATTAAGTTAACCTCTCATACAAACAGACACGCACACACAGAATGCACAACGATCGATCGGTAGAGAATTTTTGATAAGGTCATGCACCGAGTAAATACAGTTAAACAAATGCAATTGGTATATTGATTTTAAGACTACAGGCATCACTGTGATGGACAATGTAAAAATAAAATAATTTCGATTTTCCCATGCCAGCCAAAAAGAGACATCAGGAACAAGAGTGACTAAAACGGATAAACTTAAACGCTAAGACTGACGAAAAACCGAACATCCGAAGTGAAAATTATAGTTGGTAACAGTGATATAGAATCTGTCGGGATACATACTTATACGCTGTCTATCGGATCAGTTGTAACCGTCTTCATTCGGACAGAAGAAGACGGAATATTGAAGGTTGACTTGGATAAAACTGGTTCTGCACATATATAGTAGACTCTGGGTAGGGAAATTAACAGTCACCAATTGTTGGTCAATAATGCGGTGGCGTAAACAATTCGATGAGGAAAAATAAAGTATACAAAAACCGAGTTCAACTAACAGTTCGTATTCGGATATGTTACGTGCAACATTATGGAAAATGATTAGCCAGTATTTAATGTGATCGACAGACAGGGTATATATAAACCACCGATAATACGATAACTTGACGAATGGTATATAGGCATGGGAATAAGTGAAACTGATGTTGTACAGACTGCTGCTTGTGACTGGGTGACACAGTGTGACCGTTCAGGAATTCAAAAATCCACGTAAGCGTTCTATCATCTCGCCACCATTTTCACTTGTAATCAGAACATTTGTTTTATTGGTTACAGACAAAACATGTGATGATTAACTGTTTTCAGTAATTCCTCGTAATTGTAACTCGAAAAGCACTCACAACTAACTGCAGCTTTCACACACCCCAGTCCTTTTCGGAAAACAGTGCTAGATTCGGGTTTCGCTCTTATGAGAACTCGTCAGTTGTGTATATTCTTGACACAGCCGAGGCTAGAATTCCGGCGAGATTTTCATGAGCACCACCCCCGCCGGTCTCATGTTAAGCACGAACAACTTATCGTACACAAACGAATAGATACTTTAGTTCACGGCACACTAATTCGTTTTCCCAGGTACGGACTAACCAGACGCAAAATATGAAAAGGCCGTTGAGAGGATAGACCGAATGTTTATTACACGAAATATACAGAAGGTCTCTTATAGCGCTAGAAATGGCACCGACACGTAAATTAGCTGGAGAGGCTAGAGACCGGCCGTCGACAAGCGATTAAACCGGAAGAGTATGTGACTTAAGTGTATGTTAGGGTACGCGCCACAATCACATTGCATGCGGACGAACAATCGGACAACATGTATCATACGAACTTACTTAATAGCTTAGGTGCAATATGCAACTATGAGTTTTGGAACTATTTTACATTTCATACGGCAGGTAGGCCAGTGAAATCTCCAGGTCGCTACAATACATCCACTTGTTGGCAATCACCAGTTTGTCTTCGATGTAATCTGAAATCGCAGAAGTAATCAAAATGTCAGTAGCTCGTATATTTAGAGAATAGAACAAGTAGCAAACAGGTTTGCTTTTGGAGTTTCATCATCAAGCTAAATATAACACATTCGTACGGGTGGGGTAGGTAATCCCACTCATGTGAAAGATGTCAAACATTGATGTTCGTTTGGTTTGATTCTTAAGACCTAGTTGCAAAACATCGATCACGTGTGCTGTATAAACATTGTGAAAGAGTCATCACATCTATGGGATAATTCTATCCTGGGTCAAACTGGACTGCCATGGGAGGTTCAATGTTTTGACTAGCCATTCTTGGGTACACAGTGGTAGTGAGCGTGAGTCTATCCTCATTCACGCTGGATAATAGCTCCATAATTGCCGTATTGTAATTGTCCAGGTGGTCAATCACAGACATGCAGACAGAGAGACAGACGGAGGGATAGTGCAGTGAAACCAAGAAATGAATCGACAATGTTAAAAAACAATCTACACTAACTGTTTACGATAAATTTCACTAAACTAAGTCCGCTGTATGTTGGAAGAAGGTTCCTCGCGAAAAACAGAAAAATTCCACCGAATGCAGTGCCTCAAGCGTTGTATCATAGACGGTTACCAGAGTTAAATCCCGGTAACAACGACCACGTGCAAGCAGAAACCAAGGCGGACGAAGGCCCACCTCTATAATACCACACTAGATCAAACTGCCATAAAGTACGCCGTCCAATAAGAATGTACACACACGTGGGCGTCGACAGATTGCTGATAGAGTACAGAACGGCTGACCTCCAAAAAAAATGGTGAAAGTGCAGTGTCATTTTTTCGGTGATATGCGTAGGTGTCGTACGTGCTGTCAGCATACCGCAGTTGAATGGGTTCAATGAAATGTAGTATGGGAGTGTACGTGTGAACGTACTGGATGTGGAGGAGTAACGGGCAGTTATGTCTTACGAAATGTGTGACGGTTAGTTTTAATTTCATGAATTCACGGGTTTATGATTCTCCAAATGAAATAACTAGTGATGGAAGAGGTGCTGCATGCCACCGTAATGGGTTATTGTAAGTATTGTGCCACGCATGATAAACGGTTTCCCTGGAATAACGTGGCAACTGGTTCTGTGTGCGCGCATTCTAAGTGATGCGTACTCTACAAAACCTTCCTGGGAAACCACAGAAGCGTGAAACATCTGGATCCAGTGCCGTTATGCGTCCGTTTACTAGACCCCATGGACGTTTATGCTAATTCCAAAGCAAGACCCTTATCACGCTTGACAATCTATTACAGTCGAAACATGAAGTAGTTAGAAAGAAACTTGCGTAGCGGTGTATAAATTGCCGACAAAGCTGGTCGTCAGACGTGAGGCCGATTCTCCGAGAAGCAGTGCGTTGGACCTTATGGAAAAGAGATTTAAACAATACGCAATAAAAGAGTGGATAAAAACAAACGAACTGACGAGGCGAATGTAGACGGTTTACAAGTTCATGCAGACAAACAGTCATGAAGTTTACGAGTGAAACGATTTCTGGTCGGCAGAAAATGATTTCATGCCTAGGTGAATAAGAAGACCGAGTTATCAGATGAAATATCAAAGCGAATGCTAATGTAACCAAGGAAAAAATGCAGTATTTCTAAACATACCAGCTGACATATCTCTTATTGATGATTGTTTGCTTGAAACGATTGAGACTCCCTTCCAAACAACAGACAGTGTGTAGTGATACAAGAAATAAACAATTCGTTTAACAGGGATGCAGAATAGTGTGAAACATGAGAGCAGAAAAGTAACACACACTAAAATAGAGAAACAGATAAATACCGCCCCTGTCCTCGTGAATGAAAAACCACCCGGAGCCAAAGAACAATGCCGCGACCTGGGATCGAACCGGGGACATTTAGATCTTCAGTCTAACGCTCTCCCTGCTGAGCTATCACGGCCACTACCGCCTGACAACTGTCAAGTCCATACGCTCATCCAACTGAAACTGTCTACACACTACAAACATTGCGAATCGCACACATCAAATGGGCGAATTTTACAACAGTATGATTTACATTACAGGTCACATTTTCCCACTGCCTGGCGTATATCATCATATATCATCTCTGGATGGCCCATTCGAATACCAACAGTCTCTGCATTGGTCCACACCCCGCATCTCACCCTCGTGGTGTTCGAATGCTTTACTCTCGGAACGATTCTGTGAGCGCACCATTCATTTCACCGATGGACTGTGGGGACCAGTCTGCGTGTGTCGTATATCATATTACCTGATTGTCTGGCTGGGTTCACATTTCACAACTTGCTGCCCCTAGTAGCAGTAATCTCATCAGGCACTCCGAAGTAATCAATAAAACGTTTCATCTAACAAATAGTACTGCGTGCAATGGCCTTTCCAGTTAAATTCGTTTCTGACCACCCAATGTAATCACGTGTAGCAGCTAACAAATTCCTCGGATGCACTGGGGATGGTGTGAGTAGCCGCATAATTGAGATCACATGTTTTGTCCACGTTCTCATAGACTAGTTCACAGATTGTATTTGTAACGACATGAATTTGAATGTTCTACCGGAGTGTAGAACTGATCTGCAACTATTCACATTGACTTCGATACACGTAAGCACTTGTGACCACCAGAACCATTCGTTACTAAGACGTCCATTTCTGCTAATTCATCGACGTGAAGTATATCTTCCTACCTCAGAGAAGATGATGGAACGAATCGAGTTCCACAAACGCTGCAATCATTATCAGTGGCTAACACATTTCACAGAGTTAAATGTATTTGAATTTATCGGGAATATTTCCCATAGAATGTCATCAAGAATAAACAAAAATGTCCAACTGGTGCAGTTCACTATCTGTCTGTGATGAATATCACAACTGTTGTCAGCTTAGGGCTTGAAGCTGTACAGTATATGGAACAGCTGTGATATCGGATTCATCACTGTCACTTCAATTCTCTTGGTCTGGTGACGGTAGGTAGGATAGTGCATCAGCTACTTGATTTTCCGGGTCACGTGGACATTCTAAAATAATGTCGTAGCCACACAATTCGACTAATCAGTGATTGATGTGAAGTGGTTCGTGATCACGTTTATTCCATGCTTCAAAAGCCTAGTCAATATAGAGTGGTGGTCGTAGTGGTCGTGGTGATTGGATGTGTACTGTTTGCCAAGTAGGATACATTTGGCAGTTCACACATGACCACACACATACACACACGAGGATTCAGATATCACTGACCGAATATTCGCGTTCATTATCAGTCAGTGTTCTCGAAGCATATGCAACAATATTTTCCAGATCATGCTGAAATTTGACATAGAACTGCTCCAAGCCGAATATCGGAAGCATCGGTTGAAACTAGGCTTCTGCAGGTCTCTTCGAAAACCGACGCAACAGGAAAGGAGGCGATCATCTGTTTTTGTCACACTGGAGAGAAACGTTTGCTCCTGTGAAACAACGAACTGGTTCTTTCACGGTTGCAACAGTTGGAAAACCTATGTCTGATCTGGATTGTCCTACAGATATTCATTTACATCCCACTAAGTACACGCTTTTCAACGCATACCAGTGAATTCGGAGGATAGAGGCAGTCCACGTCATCATGGATAATATTATAATATTGCCAGTTTGAACCCCAGAATATGCAGATATCGTTCATGTACACAATGCAACTGCGAAGTCCAGAGAGAACATGTGTCACAAATCTACGTCAGGTTGACGATACTAAATTCATGCTCATTGACAACATTTTCTATCAAAACACTTATACGGAATTAATGAAATCAGTCAGATGTCTACAGTTCAAGGCGAGTAACAACATCATCATTCGATGCGCGTGAGTGCCAACTGTTGGGAAAAGGAACTTTTCCCAAAAATTCGCATTATTTGCAAGGGAAATGGATTTCTTCATGTCCTGGGAACTAGAAAGCTCGCATGAATTCTGGGACGTCCAGGAAGTTACGCTCGCTTCTGATTGGTCCATTCGGCGACCTAGGCCCAAGGGCGACCGAAACCTATAAATACAGTTGCTGTAAATCACAATTTTGCCTTCGGGCTGAGCAGTATATAAAGCTCGTTTGAAGGCCGTCTTTATCCTTACTTGTTGGGGGGGTTCTAAGTTGCGAGAGTTGCGTTCCGATATTTGAGCTCTGATTTTCGTACCGTTTTGCAATATTGTTGCGCTCGTTTTGTGATAGAGATACTGCTTGTGGTCTTGCGTTTGCTCTTGCCTTTCTCTCTCAGGTGGGGCCGTAACACCTACACACTCGAATACTACCGTAAATCACATGTACCCCGAACCTGGACAGGAACTATTGTAGTGAGGATGAGCGATCGTGATATACTACTCACACGACTGCTATTCAGTAGTGGGACCAGAGCATGCATTTTGACATCGAAGTAGCCGCAGAAAAAACACAGGAAGAAACATCGGAGTACATCATCGCATTGAAGTCTGTAGCAATAGTGACGGTCTAGGCCGAGTACCGTGTGCAGACGAGTGTTTATGTTTGTTGTCCTGTTTAAGCGCTTAATCCATGTGTTGCTTTCTTGAGTAAATAACCTTCGTGCCCTCCGTGTTCGTGGCTCACAACGCTATGTTTTACAGTATCTATTTTCTTGAACATATTTTGCATTTCGGTTAACATAACCTCCCGCTTGGCTTCAGAAATTGATCTTGGTTGGCAAACACGGTACGTCTGCGTTGAAACGTTCAAACGAATCTGGCAGTTGACGTCAACAGCTGCTCCAGTAGAACCAGTCAGCAAGTTTCGATACTTTGAATGCATGGCCGAAAAGTCAATAGAGTGTGTAACCATACTTCCAATGGACTATATGATACTGATTGCAACCATAACATTGCATCCAAGCGAATGTTTTCCGTTGCTCTCACAAATGTATACAGCAACGGAGATGGACTTGGAATTGCCTAAAACAACAAGCTTAACAAACATAATTTGCTGTAGACGGGTGAATTCGAATGAGTATCAAATCTATGAAGGTTGGGTAGGTGGGTGGAGTGGTAGTTGTAATAACGTCCATAGATTGAGTAGTGTAATATGTTAACGTATATCCCGAGTTCAGTTTCATAGGAAGAAGCGTATTAACGTCAGATGATAATAATAACTGGACATTCCAAACGTCGCCAGATGGAAGTCATTTCCATCGTTGACGTTGAAATTGTAGATTAGGCATGGTCTTTCGACTGAAGTACATAAACAGCTTCTTACGAAGCTCAGACAGATAAGTCTTTCAGAACAGTAGAAAGAACGTTACCATCTAACAGGTGGACCAATTTCTACGATAAATGTTGACGAAATGTCCATTTTTGAAACCTTTGTGACATTCAGTATTTATGGCTGAACAATCAGGGGTATTTGTTCGGTGATTAGATGAACTGCATCGGAAAGCTTTACCAGAAGTTATAAACAGCACAGACGGTTTGAAATTCTGATGACGGCGGGATACTGACTGTGTGGACATAGGAGAGAATTGACAATGGGACCAGAGCTGTTTCTTGAGTTGGGCTAACACACGGGATTTATCCGAGGACAGTTCGGATGCATCTTCAATTAAAATGCATTCAGTAATTTTGTTATTGTTTGTGCCGGTGGTGAACTGTTCTACAATCATGGTATCCTTATGCTACATAGAAGGAAGTTAAGAACATTCACATAGTCGGATTGCAGACGTCAGTCTCGAGATGACACTTCGCGGCGGTTAGCCGATTAAAAAATTATTCGGCAAAATGGTAACATAGAAACGCAGAAGTTGGAGGTGTTACAGGAGAGTTTGTCATTGATAGTGAATGCATCTAACAGCGTCACCCTGAAGTTACACATCAGTGTGCGCTTAAGGTGAAATTGAGATTGCGAATTTGGACGAGGTCCGGCGGGATACTGAATATGTGGACAGGAGAA
>JTDE01001681.1:85407-105485 GCA_014338405.1 Paragonimus skrjabini miyazakii | reverse complement strand
CGATTGACTGCCCAAGCAGGATTTCTCGATCAGTTCACGCTAGAGACTACCAACGCCACCGATGAGCATTGACATTGAGTTGCTGATAAGTAGTCTCAATAGACAGATAATTTATAGGAGGGTTTGCTATCACATTACACTTACCCAGACGAAGAGGAAAACCAGGAGGTAAGCCTGATTTGAGCAGATCCCGTAACTTCTCAAACTTGCTCATTGGAGAGAGGACGCGCAACATGTCTAGTAATCTAATGATAAAAAAACATTGAGGTTAGACCGTATTACTTCCGAAAGCGATGTTTTACTATGAGCATCAAAAATGAACGAATTCCCATGGTCGCAAAACAGACCTTTACATCTGATCATTTAATTCGCACGTTCAAAGTATTTCACAATCTATTCGTCACAGAACAACGATAACGAAAAATAACGTGAAGTTTGTGAGGTAGTGCTGCTTGGTTTGTGATTCTAAGAACATTTATGTAAGTTATCCATTGTTCCGCAACACAACTGCTTGTCTTTGGGTCAAGCACCTCGTCCCGATATGTGATGGCTGAAAATTCAATGATAATGATCACCATTAGCCGAAATATCACTTAATGCGCCCAACAATTTATGGAATTTTAATTTGAAAAGAAGTCTTAATCGCGAAGCCATTGATTGAAGTTAAAAGGACAATTCCTCGGCTTCCTCTGGGTATCATCGGGCAGGTGAAATATCATCCATAGTTAAATAGAATTGAGTGTTCATCTAAGTTAATTCGGGCCAATGACTTTAACATAAACGATTTTTTCTGACAATGTGAACTAGGGTTTAGATCGCGGTTGACACATCAACAGGCACTACTGACGGACTGCGAGTAAGTTGACCAGAAAAGCTATCTCAGCAGAGAAATTGATATCCGATGTGAGACACGATTTTGGATCCAGTAAACTGACTGCTTACCGTGATAGCACTTTTTACATTTATATAGACTATACAATCGTCTACCTTGCAAAAGACATGCTACAGTTGAGTATCACTGCTGTCAGAGCTCGTTTGTAGTACAAAGATCGTCCATGTTAGACACCGTATCAGTGACCTCAGAGTGAGTACATCATATATACTATCTCATACTCCATATTGTTACCGTGTTACCGTGTAGTCACATGTAATTTCTCTTTGGTCTGTTAACATTCCTTGAATGATCATTGCTTCTGAACTATCATCAAGGTCAACAGTTCCAGAATGAATGGAATGCCCCGAATGCTAACGAAGTTAACAGTATAATTTATTTCGAGGTAGGAAAATTTATGGTTGTGGATGAACCTGTGATTACAATTAGTGAGTTTTACTACAGCTACCAAACTTGCTTCGGGAACAACTAAACAGTTATGAGAATATAACTTTTCTAAAAGAAGAGGGGGATGTTACATAATTGTTTAGTCGAAACTATGGATGAGCCGTTCGTATCAAACAGTATTGATAGAAATCTGAATCACATAACAAATTTCTTTGCGGACATAACGAGGTAATGAACAGATGAGTGATATACGCTTCAACAATAGCCTAAATTCTAATGTCAGTCTGTTTAATCAGCGAACACTAACACTTTTTCTGATCGGTTGAAAACGCAGAACAAGTTGCTGAAGTTGCTGGTGTCAACAACAAGTAAAACCAATACATATGTGAATGTTTTTGTCAAACTGCTGACCTGACACTTTGGGTGACTCTGTCCGATGTAGTCAAGTAAACAGCATAGTGTATAGCATTGGCACAAACAGACTGAGATAACACCATCAGTACTGGCACTCTAACTGCATAAGTTTGACTGACACGGAGGTAGAGAATCGACTGCAACTGAGTAGCAAAATAGATGTCTAACAGCATTATGCAGTTTATTAGCAATGTTTTCAACCATGGTGCGATTTTTCTACAGAAGAGCAACATATCGGCCTCTGAGATGCTTAATGTAGCTCAATGGTTGTTTCACCGGTCGTCATGTTCGTATTATCAAGTCGGCCGCAATAGCCACTCTGTATACACATGCTTTCCATAAGTTCAACTCCTTATCAATGCTGTCTTTTAAACACGTGTGTAGGTTTTCCTCTGTTAGACAACCAGTAATATATGGCATTTATCGTTTTTAAAATGAAGTTCCAATAATGCCGTTTTCGGTCTTCCAGTCCTACGGTGTGACCAAATGAATGCTAGAGTGCACATTGTTATGCCCTCATCTTGACGGCATACATTCAGGTAATTTTGTTGTGATCAAGCGTGATTACTTACCAGTTAAATAATGATTTACCCTTACAGACATTCGTATTTACACCAAAGTTAAGTGAGTATTATTCAACAGATTGAAGTTTATGCTGAAGGTTAACTGTCAACTTCGACCGTGTGGTATACCATTAATGACCCATGTAGTGTATGGAATTCGGACCGGAAACTTCAACTCCAAACTGCTTAGCCAAACAAACCATCTGAATGCGAAAAATGGTACTACATTTTAGGTGACTAACATGTAAAAGCGGTCTGCATCAACATATCCTGAAATCTGTGTTTTTAATTGGATTGTATTTTGCAACTTACTGAGGGATGGTAAGTGGTATTTCCTCAGTCTAAAGATAGAAAAATGTATTCATACAATTTGGTTAAACTGCGTATGATCACGTATATGCCTAGAAACATGAGTTAGTTACTCTCCCTGGAGAATTACGTGTTGTGAAGCCAAATTTACCAATCAATGTTATATGTGACGAAATACAAATCTGTGAATAGCAATCATGAGATAGCCACTTCGACGTTTTTATGTTGTTTGATTCAACCTGCAGCCCCAACCGAAAAGAGAGAACCTCAGCAAACGGTCACTGGTAGGATATTTGATCTGTACTCAAACAAAAGCTTGACGATCGCTGAAACGAAACCGAAACATGAGAAGATTGAGTCACATATAACTGTCGATCAATACACGGAACTCTCAAGCATACAAACAAGTAAGACACATGTCTCTTGCATCATTCCAATAGGGTGGTCAAAATTCAACCTGGCCTAAAGAAACCAGTAACAACCATAATCAATATTCAACACACAAGAGAAAACGATCTTCGATTACTCATCAGAAACCGTGATGTTCATTAAGTACCGTAAGCAGAGATGTGCGTTTATCTTGATTGTGTAGCCCAAATTATTGTTGTCATTTAATATAACCGATAAACGGATCAAAGTCAAACTTTTTGTAATAGTCGTTAAACGTATCATGAACTGTGTTCTAACACTCTGAAAATCGAGTTCCGTAGTACCGAATTCCCATGGAATTATAAAAGCTGCGTCCAT
This sequence comes from Paragonimus skrjabini miyazakii, assembly GCA_014338405.1. Taxonomy (NCBI): domain Eukaryota; kingdom Metazoa; phylum Platyhelminthes; class Trematoda; order Plagiorchiida; family Troglotrematidae; genus Paragonimus; species Paragonimus skrjabini miyazakii. The sequence goes on along the minus strand of JTDE01001681.1, from coordinate 102,173 downwards.
AGTGAAGAGATCTTTAGTCCAACCATAACCATGAAAAACAGCCTGTCGACAAAGCGGTAAGCCAAGACAAATTAAATTAATAGAAAAAGGTGAAGTCTTTCTTTGCGATTCAAGAGCACTACCTCAAAATTGCGACTTATACAAACTGCGAGAGCAGAGGTGACCACATTTCCATGCAGACTTTGAAACTAAAATGTTTGAACTTCTGCGGACCACCATGTATAGACTGATATATCCGCATGTCTTTATATATTGGGTGTACTCACATTACATTACCTAGAGGCTGTCGCATTTAAAAGGACTACTCATCCTAATCCCTTCAAGATTAAAGTTCTTTGTCTCCTTCCGAGTTTGTCCCAGACGGAAATCTATACCTGATCATGAAAGCTTATATGCAGAAAAGTGACATACAGCCCACATTAGCCTTTGATTAAGTACTTGTGGTTAATAAATCCGAACATATTGGTGTGAACAGTCGGTAGTATACATTCGTCCAACTGATCTATAAATGAACATTCCTCCTCAAAGGACTCACCATGGTTATATTTAATTTCAATCGTTTTTCAGTTCGCTTTATCTCTGGTTTTCGACCTAAGTAGGTTTGAGTTGGTTTCAACTTTCCTGATTTGTATTGATCCCAGTTAATATTGGCAGGGTTGCATTCACCTGGACCCAACGGTTGTTTGTGACCATCAGGCGGGCTAAGCGACTTCTCACGGTTTGTCCCTGAGGGCTGAAATAAACAATATACTTATTTAGGATACTACCTTTCCATAATGTTAATCAAACCGTTTTGCCAATGAGGTCGAGAAACAAATAATACATTGGTGACAACTGTCGAATAGTGTATTCTTTAGCTGCATCCACCTACGTATTGGTTGTCTACAACTTACGTGTAGATCCACCAAACGAGGAAAATAGCAAAGGCACAAATTATGTTTGCCAACCGCTGTCATCTGTGCCATCGGGAAGAAATACGGTTGTCGCTGAAACGAAGGGTTTATAATGCTTGTGTGCGTTCTGTTGTGCCTCATAGTTCGAAAACTTGGCCCGTTCTTAACACACATACTAACAGCCTTGCTGTGTTTGGCCATCAGTGTCTCCGCCAATTCGCTCACAGTAAGTGAACGGATCGCGTGAGCCATACGACTGTCAGCCTGCGCGTATTCTGGAACGTCCAGGATACGCGATTAATTGGTCAACTAACCACCTTGCGACGGTTGGGTCACATACTCCGCATGCCAGCTGGACATTTTCTGTATTGGGTATTATATATTAAGACCACCAACAGTTGGGTGAAACCACATGGTGGTCAAGCAATAATGTGGTCACGAAATATGAAGACCCTGACTTGCCCAGGAAGAGGTGTCGGCTGCCTGGCTGGTGTTCTCATGATCACTCAAATCTTTGGTTGGAAGCGCCATCCGAGATGGCGGTGCGCTACATTCAACGGTGTATCTACATTCATACTATTTCCACATCTTTCATTCAGCCTTCTTTTATCTATCTTTTTTAATCCTTTCTTTAGCACTATCGTTTTCTGTAATATTCGATGTCACTGTTGAGGTGGGCGGCGGCCCGAGCCACAGTACATTCTAGACGGTCTCAAGGTTGTTGCAATGAAGATCAGCTTGGAGTAGGATTAGCATCGTGAAAGTTCAGTTTGCCAATCCCAACTACTTTATTACGGTTTCTCCATCTCAAAATAAAACAGGATGCGATAGACAAATACATATTTTTGTCGCATGAAGTACACTGGCGAAGAGTTCTCTAAACGTATGACGAATACAAACGGTGAATTACCCGACGACAATATCACTGACGTGCTTTTCGTTAACACAGCAAGTAGAGCACACATGAGACAGATATGTTCGGCTCATTTTCCGAAAGCCCAGGAGAAACTGTTAGATAGATCGACCATTCCGCAAAGTGGGTGTAAATCATTATAATGAAACGTCAAGCAAACGGAACGGTTGCATTTGTTTTTGATAACATCCTCCTGGCCTGTTTTAGGTTAACACAATCAGTCCTAACGAATCAGGGTCCGTATTGTGAGTTACGGCAGTTTCCTTTCATACTGAAGAATTGGGGTGTTCAGTGCTTACGAATATACCCGTACGGAAAAGTTCAGTCGTAAAATGAGTAAATTGCTAAATACTAAGAACGACAACTTGAAGAAAGAATATTATAGATATTGAATCACCACTCTTAGTATCTACTCAATCATTCGCTTTGATTCCCAAAGCGAAAAAAAAGAACACTTAAACCCCACCGCCTGTTGGAAACGCGTCAAAAACTAGACCGCACAGGTTGTGAGCATGTAACAAGCACTTACAATACAGTACAGTCAAGACACAAAAATAATCCGACGGAATGACTATATATGACAGGTGTGAAATTAGAACGGTCCAAGTTATACAGGAGTCAGCAAACGGATATGAACCATTCATACAGTGTTGAAGCATACGAATGTCCAATCGCACAGCTTCAATCTGATTGGTTAACTGGAATTCATTCATCCGACAGTGAAAATGCATTGTGGACCGAAATACTGCAGCTTTACTTCAAACAGATGGCTTTCGATTCCACCTGTAAGTCCCCCGGTCAGGCAGATAATTATACTTTCGAAACTGGACCAAACAGTATTATAACATTCGTCTTGGCCACTTCATTAGAGGACAAGCCTTTTAACAAAGAGGTATTGTTTGAATACCGTACGACGAAGAATGCTACGATGCTGTGTTCTCCATTTGTAGGAGGATGCCCTAGATCATAATGCAGACAATGCGTCCGGAGGAAGGCAGAGACGGTTACTGGCTAAAGAAAGCCCGGGATTCAACGCAGGTGCTGAAGGCTGTTGGATAACTGACAAACGGAAAGGCTGTGCATGAAGATCGGTTGCCAGGAAAATTTTGAAGCACGGCTATCTACTCATGAAACTTCTTGTTGCAGCTGGTTCACTGAAGGCAGCAAGCAGTTTCGCAAAACTTCAAAGATGCCATGATCGCGATTTTTTAAAGGAAAGGATAGCAAACAAAGTACCTATAATTATCGGAGAATCAATCTCCTGGGCTGCGCAAAGCACGTGTTATTAAGAGTCTTGCTGAACCCATACAATGTGGACGTATTGGAAATCAATGTTCCCGGAAGCATTTTGGGTGTCAAGTGAATTGCGGCATAATTAGCACAGTGGTCGCTGTCCGACAGAGCCTAGAAAAGTGTCGTAAGTGCAGCAAGCCGCTGTATGTTCTCTTTGTGGAATTCACTGAAGCGTTTAATTTCGTGAGTCGTGAGACGTTGTGGACGATGTTTGGCAAGTTATTCACTTTAATTAAGTCGTAACATATTGGTTCGAAGATGGTGGTACAACAGTGTGGATCGACCTCAGGTGATTTTGAAGTTGTCCCTGCGTGGTAGCAACAGCACTAGTTAATTTGTATTTGACCGCTAACAGTTGCTTTTCATAACTCTGCGGACAATCGTCCGCCAAACATTCAACGCTTCGGCGTTTCAAGTTGATTACGTGGACTGACTATGCGCATGTTGTTGTGTACCAACGATAGTGAGCTATTTGTACACTGTGTAGATGGACTCCATCAACTGGCCATATTTTCGCGACCATGACTGCCAACTTTGGTTAGAATACCGAAACAATGAAGACACTTTTTTCAGTCTTCTCCAGGAAGGGGTGCAATTAATATACCTGTAACATAGATTACTGGATACACTGTGCACAGCTGCGCCCACTTTATCTAAAGATTTTTCCGTAAACCGCGACTTGCGAGCTGGTACAGCGGAAGTAGGCGCTGCTCCCGGACGCCTTGAAAGACATCTCTGGAACTACCGCAACCAGTAGATATAAACTAGGAGTCCTGTCCACCGTTCAAATGACTCGTTCTTGCTGTTGTACAGCAGTGAAAAGTGGATGGTAATTCAACGGAATGTACAGTACACGAACCGCTTCCATCGACAATTTCCTTGATGCATCTTGAGCATTCGATAATCTGACACGGTTTCGACCACCAAGGTATTTCTGCAGATGGACGTGAATGAATTAAGACTATGTTGATACTTAATCAATTTCGTTGGCTGGAACGCACTCATAGGATGGCTGAAGATCGGATTCCAAGGCAGCTGCGGTGTGGACACATCAAAGCAGCGAAACTGAATCTCGGTTGCCAGAAACTGCTATACCGGTTTGTTGTCTAAGCAACTCTTTAACGTAATACCGTTGAGATTATATTATGGCAGAAAATATCCTTGAACAAATGACTTTAATAGGTTCCACTTTCTCACCTCACTAGCTACACTGGCAGTGAAAATATGGTTTAATTTGCAGTCCAGACTCTTTTCTGTTTTCTCCTAACTCTGTCTATGGTGCACTAATATGTAATCCTATACGGAACTGCCTCTTGCAATGTATTTTCAATATCTTGCTTTTCGGTCTAGATAGTACTGCTTCAGTCCCATCATTTGTTGGTTCCGATAGATATCAGCTTCATTTTCATACAAGCCAGTCACCTAGTAAACCAGCACTGGTCAGCTGAATCACAAATTCTCTCAGTTACACGACTCTTGGTTTCATCACTTGCGGCTAAAATCAGATACAAAGTGTATGAGTAAAATCACAAATGGTGTAGGAAAAAACATTTATAGTGAGGGCTATGTGCAGGCGTCGATTGGGTCCCGTCACTCTGAGGAACTGATCAGAATCGGATGCCATTAATTTTACATCCGAGAGCTTATTTTTTAAAAGCATTAAATTATTTTGCTAGTAGATGACCCTTCATATAATTTGTTTGCAAAGGTAAACAAAAAGAAATGAGAGACCAACTTAAATTTATGGTCTTCCTAGTCAAAACTACATCAACAGAAATATAAAGTTGTGCAAGTAATATAAGACAGTATATATTCTACACCAAACTCGGGACAATGTATTTGTCGGATGCTAACGCTACCGAATCGAGAAAACGAGAACAATAAAAGTCTGAGTTGCACTAAGTTATCTCCATTTGTTGGATAAACAGCACCTTTTTATAGAGGAACAACAGCATTTAAGACTGCTATTTGGCGGCAAGCATTCATGCACTCTGATTGGCCAGTACGTTGCTACGTTTCATCACCTGCCTAGGGCAACCTAGTCGTTTGAACCTGATACGCAATTACACAGCGGCCGATCGCCGCCTTTGACTGGCTGACGCCAACATACCACAATTCCGTCTGCAGCAGCTTGTGCATGAGCTCCGATTGGCTGAAACTTCGCCACACTAAAAACCGTTCCTGCTCAATATCATTACATCCTTTACTTCCTAATAAGCCTTCCGACTTCTCGTTCTTGTTGACTTTTCATGGCTTGCATCATAGATCATTGTTTCCGGCGAAATCCGCTTTATTAAGAGCAAATGATTTCATTTTTTCACCTTCACGTTCAGGTTAACATTATGTGACTTATGTCCACGTTCTTGGATCACCACACCACGTGCGCACTGTCTCAGGTTCTCAGCGACATTCTAGACCCATACGTTACCTTCTGGCTTAAGTCTCATAAGTTTCCGAGCGTTGTTCTAGGCTCTCCTGAACACATCGTAACAGTTCAGAGGCCATCGGCAGTTTTGTCCGCGTCCTTCTCCCAACTATTCGCTTCGTCGTGCTGTACCCAGTGAGCTTATTCGACATATTTCTTCTTTCCAGAAGCACTGGATATAGTTCTTCTCCTGACTCTTTGGCAATCTGTAGTAGTTTTTGCATCACTAACTGCCTGTTTGGTCTTCCAGTTTGACTAACTGTGGTGTGAACTGCTTGTTCAATGTTCAAACTTCCATTTGTCTGCAAACGCCTTGAATTCCGCGCACTCAGACTGAGGACCGTTATCAAAGGAAAACATCGCCGGTATGCCATAACTAGCGAAGTGATCACGCAGTTGGCTGACGACTGCACCTCCAATGGTACTGCTTAGCCAAATGATTTCAAAATATTCCGAGAAGTAGTCCACCGTGATCAGGTATTATTTTATACCCTGTGCGAATATACTGGCTGCAACCAGTTACCAGGGTCTTTCCGGAAGTTCTCCTACCATCATCATTTCCTTTATTCGACTCGTTTCGCTGACGATTTTCTGATGTCCGAAAGAACGAGTATTAAGCATGACCGGAACATTGAAGCTGTTTTACAGCGGTGAGTGTCGCACGAAATATCGCCGTCACGAGATAAGATATTTCCGGTGACAGAAATGATGGTAACCTACTCACGTCTAAAGGATTGAAAGCCGATCCGGACAAAGTAAAGTCGATCCAGAATTTACCACCCTCCCTAAGATGAAGAAGCAGTTTCATGTCTGAATGACATGATGAGTTGCCTGGCCCGGAGCAGAGAGTTGTAAGCACGTACCTGACAGATCTGAATGGCCATGAGTTGACACGTATATATTTACTAACCAAATGTACTGTTCAAACCGGAATTTGATTAAACGTATTTCGGTGCGCTCACCCCAATTATACTAGACCATACCTTTTCCGGTGTAACATGTTGCGATATAACTTTCGCTTGTATCGACGTCCCTTTGAGATGTACCAAAGAGCTACTTTGGGTTCCAAATGCAAACAGGGTCACACCACTACTGTGCTCATGAGTAGGCTGAGGGACATAAGAATTGGTTGACTCTTACAGAATGAGATAACGCTGTCGCGCCAAGTGCGGAGAATAACATGTTAAGTTGCTTGTGCCCAGTTACATGAGGCTTCTTCAAATGATATAAAATAAACGCAAAATAGATATCGGGACACGTTAAACTGGACACAATTAGTGAATAAATTATGATGAATAACATTTAGCTACTTGTGAGTAGTCTAAACTTTAAAACAATAAAACCTGTGGATTACTGAACCAAATTTTTGATTTCCTGGAGGTAAATTCGTAACAGACTATTTGCAGACACTTACATACCTATTACGTCAATTCATACAATGATACAAAACAGATTCGGCGATAGGTATATGTTCAAAGGTGTCATGTACGTTAAGCGAAAAAAGAACAATAATGAAAAGCTTATCAATGAGTTGTCTAAGAATCTGTCTGCATTGTCAATTAATGATAGCAGGCGAGATTTTAAAAAATACCGTTTACCGTAGATGGAAGACTCAAACTTAAGTAAATAAACGAAATGCTAACAAATTTGAGGAAAATTGGTACAACCGCGATTTGGTTAACTTTTTCATTGAAATGTAAAGTTTTTAAGACAAGCAGTCTCTGCCTGTTGACGATCTGAAGCGGAGGGGACAGATGGCTACCCCGCTCGGTAGCGTGTATTGTCACTAAACACCAGTTATTCTAAACCGGGTAACACTGTAAAAACCTTGAACGAAGCCGTGTTGATAGACGAGGTTTCTACTAGTTGTAAGCCATGTGCGGTCCATTTGTTAAACCACATCGGATACGGATCTAATCCCAAAACCGTCGCATTTCCTGTTTACGGTCCCACTGTCTGATCTCTCAATGAGTTAAAATATGCTAACAAGGCTGGCATTCAGATCAATTGTGTTGTATTAGTCAAAGGATTTGTTGGTTTCAACTGGTTACATGATATGAGCTAGTCGACGATGTGTGAAAAATTGCCACCCACTGATGTGGTAGATCAGTCCAAAATTGACACTGACATTATACATGAAAATGTGGCTTCTACCTGAGTATGGCGAACAGTGACTAGCGCTCGGCTCTTAGACTAAACACCTCTTGACCTGTCTGACGTAAGTTGAGATACTGAGGAGTATTATGGCTAGTCGGTTTCAGTACAATAACGGTCATTGTTGTATTCTTCGAGAATATAGCATACTAATGAAGTGGGGCTATGAACGCCGGAAATGAAATCGCCAAGTAAATGTCGTCTCAGTCTGACTTTGAGCTTCAGAGAATAATTCTGATCCCCGTCTGCTATTTTATCGCAAAACCATGGTTTTCATTCCTGCGATGGGGTGACATTTCCGCATCAGTAGCAATCACTGTTACTAATGGCAACTACTGCGATAATGCTGGGCTTTATCACGCTGATATTCACTGGTTGGTTTCAGTAACTTGCGACTATCTCTGGTCACAATTTGGTTCACGTACCAAATACCATTTTGCCGGTTTCCGGTGCACTAACAGTAACGAAAGTATGCAAACACTTTAAATGTTCACGTCCAGATAGGTTTACCCTGTTGCATGTACTTTTGTCGGGTTGAGTTTCGCATTTTAGAAAATTGCACAGAGAAGTACTTGGTTTTTTCTGAGTATGTGTGAATGTTTACTGTGTACTTTAAAAACAGGTGTAATGTTGTAGTGAAAAAAAAACTGAATTTTTAGTGAAAGTGCATATGGTCGCCTGAAAAACAGGCTGATCAGTGTTCAACCTACCCGTGGACTATCGACTGAAGATTTTCGTCTAGCGCGATGAATCCATCTTCCAGATTCTGGCAAATGTTCCGTTCTTGAATACAGTAAAAGACGTACCAAACGTCAAAATTTAAAAGCGTTACAAAATTCAATTTCATATGCTACAAAAGTGTTTCACCAATTTTTCGGTAACTTCAGTATTTAAGAATTAAAGCTAAGAACAACTCACAACTGAATGCGAGTTTAGAATTCCCGCAGACATTCCAATCAACCTTCTTCGAAAAAAGACACTATACTAAAACTTGGATGCTGTTAAAAGTTGTCAATAGTGCACATCCTTGATACGGATGATTACTGAACTTCAGTGGCGTTTTGCTGGGATTTGTTAACCTATGCCTCACTGACCTCACCTTGGGTACGATTGAATTACTCTGTACGAAGGCTCAGTGGCTTGGCAGGAGACAAAATAACTGACCCTGTAACTCCAACTGATGACCTTACGACGAAAACTTCTTTCCACAAGCCGAATTCACAGGAATCATGAAACTTGCTAAACGTTATTTCGGTTATTGTTGAGCGGCAAAGGATTGCAGTCTGGGTAAATTGAACACCTCTCATAAATGGTAGTAGCTGTCGAACACCCATTTTCACTCAACGCCTTTCTTGAAAAAAAAAACACCGTACTTCAGGTTCGGCTTGAGTATAGCTGGTCAGTTTTAATCACTTTTAAATGAAACCCAATTGTGAAAAATCAGGGCTTCGATTGGATTCGAACCAGCGACAGAAACATTGTGCCTCAAACAGGCAAGCGCTCTACCAGCTGAGTTACGAACCCACGCCAGGAAGTCGGAAATTTCACACTGAGACTCGGTAGCCCTGTCGCTAGTTCGAATCCAGCCGAAGCCCTGACTTTCACAATTGAATGTCATCTAAAATCATAACTTTGCCAAACCATTTAGAAGTATTATCAATCGCATTTTTTCAAAACACCTGTGTTGACTAGTCTCATTGATCTCAAGCTAGACAAGGCTAAGTATTAAGCCATGTGCGCTTGCAACCCGTGCTAAGGATTTGTCACCTTCCACTGAACTGGACGGACATCTTTCACATAAAAAATGGTCAGATTATTACTGATTACTACAACAGTTACTATGTAGTTTCTACATTAAGGCGTGCTGATAATAATTGTTCCAGACACTACACGATATCGGTCTAGGGTATGTCAGTGATTTTTGTTGGTATTGTTCACTAGATCCAGAAGAAGCTCAATAAGCGGATTCCTGCGTGATGAGCAGTTAAAACTGTACTATAGCTAAACACGACTCCCAAGTTAATTAATGAACAGAGAGTGAATCGCGCTGACCGCGAGCGGTGATACGTTGGTTAGGACAGCGGTGATTCACAAAGGAAACATCCCTTATTGCAGTGAACACAACTATATCCCAACAAATGTCCAGAAGAATGTTCACTGACTCGACTTGAGTAAGACATGTGCTAGCGTGGACCAATGAGCTACTGATGATGATAAGCGAACGCAGTTTCCCTGCGCACCACGATATCTCAAATAAATTGGGAGGCACAAACGTTATCAACCATTTTTAATCTCAGCTTGAAACTCGCTGATAGACAATCAGCCAAACGGTATTGATCATTTAAGTCGTGGTCAAAGTACCGCATGTTAACAGGCTAGAAATCTTACTTGAGAGAGTGAAGGTAACATGAAAACTGCAATCCATCTCTGATTTGTAGTTTCAAATGTGACGGCAGTAGCAGTTATCACCACGAAACTGGCAAGATAATGAGACCAACGTTGTATGCTGCCTTCAGAATGATAAGTTCAGTTCCCTCAAGCAGACTGGAACGCAAGTTTCAGGGTATAGCAATGTAGGTCACATCAGATAAAAAATCGAACCACATTAGAACTTGAAATGTGATTCGTGATAACATCTGAATGATGTCTCCGCAGAGTCCCAGCTCCCCATAGAAACGTCAGTGTAACGGACGAACCTGGTCTCCTTTGGGAAATCGTTTATTGGTGAAGTTCGTCGAAATGAAGGCATTCAATTACTGGACTATTGGCTAGCAGCCTGAAGTTCTATCGTTTGGAATGGAGTATATATAATCTCAGTGCGTTGTGACCAGCGTACCCGTTGAGAGATCTATCAGGAGGTTATTCTAATGCCAAAGCTACAATAAGATGTTTATATTTATTCACATGAAAGTTGTTGTAGTATTTGAACTCAACATCACTGGCAGTGGACCACACAGTTTATAACCAGGTAGGTGGTATGTGCGAACTGCTTCTTATAGAGTTACTGCTCTTAAACTTCATTCTACTTGAGGCTTATCATGACTGCCTATATTTGTCACTACCTGACTTTGAACTCCGGCTCATCTTCCATTGTGACAAACGTGTTAAACTACCGTGCTACTAACCGGACAGTAAGGTTTAGCTGTTTATCGCAGTCACGTGCGTGTTCGTTTCTGTCTGTGAACAATTCTAAGTTGACCAATGTTCTGAACGGTAACTGTCCTGTTCAAATCTTGAGTTAGTTGTCAAGTCGACTTCCCCAATTCTGCTTATAGTGTAGAACAATACAAATTTATTACTGGTAAATATTTGTGAATTCGCTTGTTTTATCTTTAATGACAAGCACATTTGACGATAGTTTATTAATAAATACAGTATAATAATGATGTTTAACGGTTTGCCACGTCTGAAACACTGATAGTCAATAAAACGAGTTCCGATAACCAGCAAATCAATACGAACTAAATCAAACTTAAACTTACTGTAAATATACACCCAAAGTTGCTCAAGGCTGTTTATCCGGTTATATATATGGAATCTGCCTCACGATCTCCATTAGGGTTGAGGCATTTACAGAAAGGTGGTCTAAGTCGCTAAACGAATTAAGACGTTATAATCATGACCAGTTCTCTAATCTAAAACGCCACCTTTCACCATCCAACGATCCAAAAACTTAGCAATAAAAACCTGAATTGCAAGGTGGTTACATATTTCTATAGTATTGTTCTCCCAATGACACATATTCGCCGGTCCACAATCACTTCTGTATGTTTCCTAACTATCAAATCTAAGCACATCCTCTGTAGTATGAAGGCACAAAAACGGTGAAATCATGATAACATACATTTAACATAAAAATTAGAGATTTCAATCCTAGACTTACCTTTTTACGGTCCGGAAAACCACATTAGAGATAATGTAGTGCTTCACATTAAATATTCCAATCTGTAAATGGAATCATCGTGATAGATGTTCGTTTGTTCACCATTAATCGGAATGAGCAGTCATCAATAGGTTTTGATTCAATGTTTTTACGTTTGCATTAAGAAAGCCGCTTTAAATGGCTTTTTGATAGACCGGGAAGTGTCAGTATGAACCACTTTTTCGATCTCCACTAAGCGATGAATGTAAACCGTGTATACTACAAGCAGTTGTTAGCCGATTTCCAAACTAAGTAACTTTATCTGAAGCTCACAGGCTTTACGCACCTAAAATTATATGTTTGGGTTCATAAAATATGCATGCACTTGGAACAAAAGAGTACTTCTTTTTGTATACGTAATTAGTAAAAAGGTGCCTAGTCTTGTTCGCCAGGACTATGTAAACTGACCAAAGTGACTTGAATTGAATTGACATGACTTAAAAAGACGACACTAAAGGTGGGAAGCACGGTTTCTTAGCTGGTTGACGGCGCTCATTAATGACGATTATACCCGCAGTTTTGGGTGTATTACAGTTTAGTTCAAATTAAAACACCCTATCAGAATGTAAATTGGAGGTATGCGATATATGACTGTGTGACGAAAATGCTGACCGCTCTAGCTCTCACTTGATGAAGTGGTTACTTTTTAAAGTCCATTTACGGTCTCCATTGTAATGTGCATAGTGTACCAGAAGAAACTAGAAAAAGCTGAAATCAAATACGAGCGGTGTTCAGTTTTTAACGTAGATAGTTCTAAACACTAGTCAGAACTATAATACTGTACCATGTGTACATCAATATCATGGCTATGTATTCCGTTAAGTACAAACTGCGATCAAACCTAGTTATGATGCAACATAAAAGGACAACCATTGAGCGTTCACATATGATAATTCGATCGTGCCTAACGTGAAGTCAATGGCACAGTGGTAAACACGGTTGCCTCATGAACAACATGTCCGTGGTTCAAGTCCCGGTGGTGGCAATGATATGCACTATTGATGAGCTCTAACGAGAGCGAAACTCGAGTCTAGTGCTTCTTTTCGAAAGGGGCCGACTGGATAGTCTATGTGAATGCGACAGCTGCGATCAATTGCGGGTGATGTTCAATCGATAGGGAGGACATTATAAAGTAGTCAGATAAAACTGCATACACCAACCCAAGTTCACAATCAACACGAGTAGAACGTCGTAGTAAATTTGTCACTAATTCAAGTGGAACGTAACCTACGGGATTTTGTGAACATCCGGGACAGAGCACCTTTCCTTTATTGATACCGCTTCTGTATACAGTAATTGTTTACAAGAGGTGCATCTAACTTGACACAGCTGTATATGTAGGACAATTGACAATGTGACCTGTTGTTAGGCAAACAACTGACTGTGTCCAGATATCAGGTCCACGTTTCTAGATGATCCGCGATTTAGGTGGCGAGGCACCCACCGATGAACTTGTAAATACTATGTGACTTCATAGACAAAGGGATCAGCGTCTTAAATATTCTATTAGATTTCGGTCTAACTGAACTAATTTTGGTCTTATTTTTTATTTCGGATGATTTGCCTGCTTCTAGCGAACACATCAACCAAATAGGAACGCTGCGCAAAGTAGAATAGATGAGGCGAGTCTCACAAAAGAGAGGACTAGTGTGGAAAACATTTGTCACAGCAAACTACATGCATTGAATATGAACTCTGATTAGTGTATTCGATTTTCTGCATCTCTTCTCTCTAATGCCTACCAATAGTTTGTCGCCACACAACTACGCACTGCAGCTATACGAGCCTGAAAAGACGAAAAACAAAAGATTTTTTGAAGAACTTCGCGCTTTGAAATTCGCTGTATCCATCATATGATTTTTATTGACATTTGTGATATTTGCGACTTATGTATAGCCACAACATTTCGCAATAACTATACCAGGTCCAATGTGAAACTGGCAGACTGATCAAAAGTCGAGCACCTCGCAATGTTGTAAGCCACTTCGAACTACGCTGATGACGATTAATAGGCTCTGGTTGTATTTTAACGAAAGTTTTATGGCTTTTCACAGTGGGACAGACCGGACACGTTTTAAAAATGCACTACCTAATCCGAACTACACCACATGAACACCCAACACTTGTTTTACTCTGTTCAATGTATGGTACCACACGCCAACTCCTGAGCATGACGCAAACGAGCACATGTGGTAATGATTATTGGATATTATTTCGTTACTCGTATGCATTGCGTTAACAAAACCGGTAGGCTAAGAGAATCCAGCGGGCAAATTAAATTTTAACGACGAGCGCACACACAGTCTGTTCATTCTGTTTAGCTGAACCATGTGGAGTGATTTAGGTTAATTGTTAGGGATGAGTGTGCTGTTGCAAAACAGACTGGTCTAAAAATTTGATCAATGTTCAGAACAATTGTCTGACACACATTCTTCACCCACACACGTGTAGGCAAGCGGTATGTTATTGGTACCACTAGTTTTGATCAAATATCTCTGTCATTTGACAATTTCATTCCCAGTAATATCACCACTTGAGGGGTGGGTCCACTTTCGCAGATGTTATCTTATGGTCAGATGGGTCAAAACAGCTTATGTGTTTGTGTATGGTTAACCAGCAGGTCAGGCGGTGCGGCCTGTTAGCTAAACAACTTTATCGAGAACAAATTCAACAGGAGGGAAGGTTTTCAAAATCGAGCTTTTCTTAACCTAGCAACTGTGCAACGCCAATGGCCGCCATGGTAACCCTAATGCTAAAAGGTAGATTAGTAGGTTTCAGAAGTAACTTCTTAAAGATTCTTACCGAAATTATCCGCCTCTTGGATCAGTTGGTTGATTTCACAAGAGCCAACGTGATTAGTGTGTGTATGGGTCAAAAAGTGAGATGCTCAAGGTTTCGGAGTCGCTTCGTTGTTCATCTAACTTGGAAGTGTCACATAGAAGGGACACAGTCCACCTTGTTGGTTAGAATCAAACCGAAGTCTATACTGCCTACCTTCCGGTATAAGTTCCGGTGTACTATGTGTTAAAAATGAAAAGCCATGAGTTGGATTCACCGTATATATAGATGGAAGTTTGAATCAGCGGCAGCAGTTGTTTTTTTGTTAAGACGTGTACACGATTGAGTAAACCAGTAGCATTTACTGATAATTCATATTCGTATGATATAAACAAGGTGCACTGCTCTAAACCATACATGATTTAGCACAATCTAAGAACATCGTTGCTTCATATTGAACTAACTAAATCTGGTTGTGTATTAGATGGCCATAAGATGTCACATTGTCAATCCAACTCAGTTTTTGTGTGTTTCTTGGGACCTCCAGTTAAGTAACTTTGGTCAATCTAACAGAGGACATGTAGATTAGTAATGTTGATTCCTTCTGCAATTTATAGTTAATCGTGACAAATCTGTTTTCTTAAGATAACCGTTGACGTTGGTTACACCGACTATTTGATGAAAGAAGTGAAGAAATTTGAAGCATAATCTTAGAACCAATTGTATGCAAAATTTCATTATCTGTATTGATCACTTTTTGCTCCTGACAAAGACCAACCGGTATGGTTGCACATTTGTGCACGCATGCATACAAACTGTTATTAAATTAGAAAGTTTCGACTTGTCCCAAACATACTTTCAGTCTTAAACCATATTGACTAATTGGCATTGTTCGATTGCATGCACCTATTTACAAGCTTTTATGAATGTGTGACGAATGACCAAGCGAGCATCTAAGATGCAGCACAACTTGTTTTCTCTTTGTCGTAAATGATATATTCAAACTTAAATCGACAAACCTTTTCCTCTGTACGATGCCGATTTCTACGAATTCCGCGATTGGTGAGTGGAGCCCAGGTCATTTTGTCTGCCACTAAGCGCATGGATAACAGTTCTGTATTTCGAAGTACTTCAACGTCATTCAATAAATTTGCCTGTAGTTTGAATAAAACAAATATGTACGAAAAGACAATGATTATGTACTATGTCGTAATATAGTGGACAAATTAACTTACAACGGTGATGACAACGAACTTCCGTTACACTGGTCTTATTAGATTAGTTTTGTAACCTTTCCTTGTTCAACAGTAAAATATAAACATAATATTTTGTAGAAATAAATTTCAACAATATGAAAGTCCTGTCTGACATACTTTTACTAAGTAGATTGAAAAGAACACAAAATTACGAGGGTGGATTTACAAATACCACTAAACAAAAACGCCCCTTATGTATGTCAGTCTCATCCCGGCCTAATAGACAACAGATTTGGCCATTCCGTTCGGACGCAACACAAGTTGACCCAATCATATAAAACCTCAAGTGACCTCTTGTTCTTCGCTTATATGATTCGACTATAACACTCCTGACAGAGACCACAAGAGATTTCTAAAACGTTGAGTATTGAGCTTAACTCGTACCTATGTGTTCTCCTGAATCCCAATAGAGTGCTTTGTGTTTGGTGGTACATTTACGACAAATGGTCTTTGGTTAACTTTGCCAGTCCAAGTGAGAAATCGACGGTTAAATTGTACACGGATCTTAAAGCGACCTCAGCTCACATTTCTTCCCTCTTAAGTAAAAGGCGGGCTATAGCAAAGATGCACTTACATATTTTTGATACTTCAATCAGTTTGTCTGTAGCCGATTAGTCCAAATCAGGACAAAAACCACTCCAGGAGTGCCGTTCCGAGTGTGACCATGAGGACACGTTACAAATATGTTTAATGCTTAACAGAATACTTCTGCATGAACACCTAGCTATTCCAAAGTCTACTGGGTAATTAGTGTACCGAAATTAACTTGGGCAGTTGGTGATTGGTAATAGACTTCCAATGGCGAGTTTTCTTTCCCCTATTTCACTGTGCCTTCGTCCGCTCGATCCATATCTTTTACATTGGGAGTCTCCTAATCACTGATGAGTAGTAGGGGATTTTGATTTTCATATAAATTGAACATCACCCACAATTGATCGCAGCTGTCGCATTCCCATAGACTATCCAGTCGGCCCATTTCAAAAGAAAGCACTAGACTCGAGTTTCGCTCTCATTAGAGCTCGTCAGTAGTGCATATCATCATCCCCACTGCCGGGACTTGAACCACGGACACGCTGTTCATGAGGCAACCGTGTTTACCACTGTGCCATTGACCTCACGTTAGGCACGACCG
>JTDE01001681.1:66855-79192 GCA_014338405.1 Paragonimus skrjabini miyazakii | reverse complement strand
AAATTGGTCTGAGTGGTATCCCAATTTTGTGAATTTTGGGTAATCCATACAGCCTTGGGAATCATGGTTCTGGTGAGGCGGATTCTTTCAAATGTAGCTGAATCTGTTTTAAACAACGTAAAGATTTAAATATTGCTTTCTCGATCTGATGGGTCTTATTTTTTTCACTAGCTACTTTCTGAAACTTGGACCGATCTTCTAATATGGTGCACATTTTGTTAATGTAATCTGCTTTGTTAAGCAGTACGATATCAGCACCCTTATCAGGCTTCGAAATTAAGATGTTCTCATTTCTTCTCAAATTTTTAACCGCCAAGTGATGTTACCTCGTGAGAAACTGATTTGAAGCCGGACTACAGCGTAAGTACTGATAGCAAGATATCACTAGCGTAGATTTCAATTGCTCCACATCTAACATCGAGGTAGGATTCAGATCAGATACCTGTGCGTACAAATTCTCGAATTGCATCTCTAGGTCCAACTGCCTAGTTCTACGCTGTGGACAATAAAACTTAGGGCCTAACGATAGCAGTTCGAGTAATAATTTGTCCGGATTCTTCTCTAAATCTGGACAAAATATTACTCCCCTGTAAAATTCGTGATATAAATGTGATGTATTTAGCCTGATGATGAATAACTGAAAACGAGCTTGTTCGCTACAAAGTATTTTTCAAATCGTTCACACTTGATGGCACCCGCCTGTTCCATTGTTTTGTGTACATGGGTCAGAGGTTCGTTCAAATGTCAGACACTGTTGTGTTTAAACAACCTCCTTGGAAAATCTCAGCATATCTTCCCCGTTAACAGTCACCTGACATATTCTGCTATCCTGACTTGGTGGTCAGGCTTGTGCTCTGTAATGATCCAGAAAGCTATGCTTAGTAGGACTTTGGTCCTTTCAGGCGTAAGCTTTTCAGACAGACCTAAGGGGGGCATTCAGAGGAAAAGCAGTCGCACTCAAAAAGTTGTACGTTATACTACTGTAACGTGCGGTCGAAACCAGCGAGCGCGCACAGGTTGAATTTGAATTGTGTATCAGGGCGTGCTGCTGTGTTGTCGACGCCGTTTTAGTTTTCGCTTATGTAAGTCGTGTGCATGGCTTACTGGGCCTTTGGCTCATGCTTGTTTCTTGTTGTTTCCTTTTACAGGATTTGTTGGAACCCCTACTTCGGAAGAACGCTGTCCCCTGATGTCTCCACATTGCTCCACAGTTGGTCCGCAGGTGTGACGGACAACCACAGTAGAAACAGCTGGCTTGCATGTTACACTACTGATCGTTTAGAAGTACTTAGCTATTGAGGCACGTTCTTATGAGGTCACAAGGAGACTACGTTTATAGATGTGGCACTGCTGTCTTCTGAATCAGGAAGAACAGGGTTAGAGAATTTACTCTTAACCAAAAAGGACTCTGATCGCTATCGCTCAGCGGTTGACTTTGACCGCCGTCATATTATACAATACGTTCGAAAAACATCCCGTATCATTTAAAACCCCGATATAGGTTCGGATATATCCACTGCATGTAGAAGTGATCAGAATCTTGTTAACTGTGTCCTTAAACTTGACAAGCCCCCGACTGTCAACTGAATCAGACTCTTAAGTCTCCAGGTAAGGTCTCCCAAGAAACTCATGTATCCTGTCGTCTCGTAGGTCAGACTTTTGACTCGGGGAGGAGTCCCTCAGGTCAACCCCATTCCGCGGCATAAACGACCAGGTAATATCAGAAGTTATCGTTCTCCCGACGGTGACATTATTCCTCACTTACGACTTCCGCGTTCTGTTCTACCCTCCATTTTTTCTGTTTTCCCTGTGCTTTAGTGTGATAATCGTTTCATAAAGTCAGCAGAGCTAGTGTGTATTGACGCTTTCAATGCCCGCACTCATCGACAAGTTGGTCGGCGAGTTGCTCTGGCGAGTACCGTCTCAAGTCTGATGTGTGCTGTTTGTCGGAGACACGAGTCCTCCGTGAAGGAGTACCAGGGAAGTACGTGAATCTGTTGAGATCACTGTGTGCTCATTCTGCAAGCAGGGTGAGAATTTATGGACAACTGTCTCTGGCGTTCATCACCTCTAGTGGTGCTCGTCGGGGGTGTCGATTTCTCCCTCCTCGTTCAGTTTTGTCATGGACGATATTCTGGAGAGTGCGCTTTGGGAATCCAGTGGGTTTGGTGTTGAGCTTCTTCCTGGCGCTAGATTGACCGATCTGGAGTATGCGGACGACATTGTCTTACTTAGACCCTCTGCCGAAAGTCTTCAGACCATGCTGGACAAGGTGAGTGACCGGGCGGGTTTGTATGGAATGCGCTTTGCACCTTCAAAGTGCAAAGTGTTGCTCCAAAATTGGAGTATTTTCACTCTTTCTTCATTGCAGACAATTCGCTTTGGACTAGACAGTTTCACATAATTGTGTGGCAATATCTCGTCAGCCTGTAATATTGCTGATGAGATACCAACGAAAATTGCCAACCGCTGTCATCTGTGCCATCGGGAAGACGTATGGTTGTCGCTGAAACGAAGGGTATATAATGCTTGTGTACGTTCTGTTGTGCCTCATGGTTCGAAAACTTGGCCTGTTCGTAACACAGATATTAACAGCCTTGCTGTGTTTGGCCATCAGTGTCTCCGCCAATCAGCTCACAGTAAGTGAACTGATCGCCTGAGCAATACGACCGTCAGCCAGCGCGTATTCTGGAACGTCTAGGATACGCGATTAATTGGCCAACTAACCACCTTGCGATGTTTGGGTCACATACTCCGCATGCCAACTGGGCATACTGATAGGTCGGTAATTAGCACACTGTGTATAACATACTCTGGACTTACTCAATGTCCAAATCATATTCTTGAAGTGAAATAGTAGCACGGTGTATTCTGATAACTTAACCAGTGTAATTTTGGGTGCTTGTATGGATTGCACTGGATCAACATCATTTTGCCCGATTCCTGTTAGTGTGAGCAGCCGTTTCATAGGATTTACCTTGCATCTACAAAAATGGCATCACGAGGACTCACTTTGTGTGATTCGATAGCACTCTTCTTCCCTGCTGTCCTTCAAAAAGCTGTACTTTTGGGATGTAAGGATTGCCGGTAGAAGTCACTAGGTTTAAATTCACTCTGACTGCAAGAGAGTGTCATTTCTAGACCAATGCGTTGTAAAAGACAAGCATTTCCTATTCGTGAATTAAATCAGCCTTCAATGAATAAACTACCACTTACGGTGCATTTATTTTAACCACAGGCACAATGATAGCCAATCTGATCATAATGTTTTATCCTGAAACGACGGAGAAAATGTTTGATATTTGGACTCCTACTAACTGAAGAGATAAGAGTCAGCCGGTTCTCTGTACACGATTGATTTTTGTCTGCTTCCTCGTGTACTTTAAAAATGACCAGTAGAAACAAATCTCTACACCCCCATTCTTACTGAGGTCCCCATGTGTTTCAAAACTTCTGAGAGCCACTATCTTTAGTAAACATGTCTTGATAGCATGTGTGTCTTTTCTTGCGGCTAACGAATTAACCCATGAGCATAGATGATCCTACAGTACTAGGTCGCCATAGTTGTTAGACAGTTACCCAAATCTAGTCCAAGCTGACCCCCTTAAGTGTAACATGGTTTCATTCGCAAAATACAAACTTGAGAACAAAAGACACCTTGATCAGAGTGGCTTTTTTAAAAGAATCAACTAGGTATCTATTGCACATCGTATTTAGGGTGGATAATATATGTGAATATATAAGCACAAGGTTCAATTCATACTTCCTGGTACAAAAAATTTAAGTTTGAAAATGATGAATAGCTATTCGTTGTACATAAAAGTTAGTGAAAATCACGGTTCTGAGAGCACACTTACCTATAGTTTCGCATATATTCCGTGCCTTCACACTTAAGAAACTCCAATGCTCGTCTGTGTAACACAGATGGGATGACATATTTTTCGCACTCTTGTGGTATACATACAGAATGCCGCATTAAACGGTAACACGTTGTGGTCTACAAGCTTATCAACCATG
The DNA here is from genome assembly GCA_014338405.1 of Paragonimus skrjabini miyazakii. NCBI lineage: Eukaryota > Metazoa > Platyhelminthes > Trematoda > Plagiorchiida > Troglotrematidae > Paragonimus > Paragonimus skrjabini miyazakii. The sequence continues at coordinate 75,175 of JTDE01001681.1, read as the reverse complement.
TAACAATCGACCGGACAAGTAAAATTTGTCAGTAAGGCCATTCCTTTATCAGGTTAGTTAAACCCAGGTACACCGGCACAATATTGTAGCACGAGGCATTACAATCTTCACACAAAGTCAAAACACTTTCCCTCACCAAAATATGCAGACATTTCACGTACGCAAAGAAATATACACGATTGCTGATGGGTTTTTTGCACAAACTCACTGCTTTGGTTAGCTTAGTTTGAATCGCTTACATGGCTTGTTATTCTCATTCTGGAGTGCATATCGACATCCACAATATTCACAGGGTCGGATTCGGATCACGCATTTAAGCAGGCAAACTGTTTGTATGTATACTGTGACAGTTAGTCGTCGGTGGTGACTAAGCTGAGTTAGTTCTAAGGAGCTACGATGTTACAAAGATCGATACTGATCTTAATTGTCGAACGCAGAAGCACTGAGGACAGAAAAAGTCTACGTAAGCGTACACCGTAATGGATAGGCGAGAAATTTTGGAAGTCCGCCCCCACAAGATACAGTTAGAGTAGAATGGTTGTCTCTGACGCCTACGATAACGACATAGCACAAGTTATGGCATGCTCTACATGCTGCGACGACGTTTTGTACAATAATTTTCATTATTTGGGTCACCCACTACTCACACCCATGTAGTTAGCTAGCGTTGTCTCATCTTTGTTATGTCCGAGACATGAATTCTTGTCCTGACAGGAACATTAATACCGATACCGAATTTGTTCATTTGTATGACTCTTTTTCAGGTATGTGGTGCAGACTGTAGTTATCATTCCGGTGATATAACAACTCAACTTAAAACAGGAGAGCCGAGAATTAAGTTGTGCAGTCTTTCCACATTTAAATCAGCAAAACAGTAGGTCCACTTAAAGTAGACGTTCAGGATCAACATCCAATCTGCGATAAACCGCCTGTCATTTCCTTCCAAGCACTGTAGTAATCATAGAGATGATTTTTGTTCCCTCCACTGTAGAGAGCACACCCACGCTTCAGCAGTGTAAACTCGACGTTCAGTTACCCCCAGGCGACCGGATCACGTCCGGAGCCTAGTGCAATGTTTTGTCTTCACTAGCTGTCCTGTCGCTAACTGCTTAGTTTGTACCAGATTGTGTTGCGTATGACACACACTTTACTCGCAAATTTGGGAGGGTTCGCATATGCATCAATGAACACACGTCCAATTACCTAAGCCGCAGTCTAATATTTTGGACTGACGCCTCGCATGACGAACACATGCACGAATGAGACAAGGTCACAGCACAGTGCAACGCACCACATTCGAGTCAGACGTAAGCTAGTGCGACCTATAGGATAAATACTCCAGTTTACGACTGTTTGGTTTCTAAATTAAATTTACCACAAAAGTATGCTGTAACTGTGTTTCTATTAATTCTGTACAAATTTACTTAACTTGTAAACAAGATTTGATCAACGGATAGAAGAAAGTTTTATGTTCACACAGCAGAAGAATTCAAGACTGTTCTTACTTAACAAAATTTAATTTGCGGCTTTTTTAGTCGGTAACCTTACCTTCTCTCCGATTGACCGGTACGTTCGCTTTTTGTGATTGAATAACATCAATGCAGGACGATTTTTTGGATTGAACACAATGCTCAAATCTCCCCGTTTCCACTGGAGTCCATTCATATCCATCACACTGGTGTCAAGCCTATAATGTGTAAACAGGAGAACAAGAAACGCAGAACTATCGCTTGTCAACATATGGTAGGCTTATAGGAAGGTTAGTCTGAACGATGGAAGATTTAGAGCAATCCACATTTGAGTTGCCAACGCACTCTGGCTGGACTATCAATTAATGAAACATGGACCAAAGACCACAGTGCTTCCAATATACAGTAAACACTTTGTGGGGAGAACAAAAGGGTCTCTTGAATAATGGTATTACCCAATTTTCCTTTCAAGGTATCCAGTCGATGTGAGTGCAACAAAATGAGTAAGATTATTTTGCTTCACAAATATAGTCATCCTACAGTCATAGGCTCGTGACATATAATAAGGTACCATCAAGTCAATTTTGCTTCAATCTACTAATACCTCCATTCAGAGCTTGATATGACGATTGCTTTGTTTTCACACGCGAGTGGTGGATCACAAGGTTTGAAAAACGAGATTAACACCTATAGGCTGCATGTACAAAGATAGAAAACGAACAACACACTAGTTGGTTTACCGATATCAAACAATTATTTTCCTGTAATGGAATGTTTGCATGTAGGTTAAAACACTGTTAGAATTTTCAAGATCACGGGATAAGCGCATATAGCTGTTGTAATCAAGTTAACTAGGTCTTAAGCTACATCAAGGCATAGCACTTAGATCAAGCTCTGAACTTTATGAATGAGGTGAGGACATTTTTTTACCTATTCCGTCAACGAGTAAGCCAAATGGGTTACAAATACCTCCTGATGCTCAACCTCACACCGACACTCCATGACCGGACTCAGGAATTAGAAATAGTGCCAAAGGGGAATCGATGCAGCTACCGCTCACCTTGAGATTGAACGATATCATCAGTTCGGCCATCAGTTCTATGAGCATCGCCTGAGACGACAAAAGTTTTACGTAATTGATTTATGGTTTGTTCTCATTACGGTGAATTGCTAACATCCCACCCGGGTTGGGTCTGATAACCCTATCGAAATACTTCGTTCTGGAAAGAGTTAAGCTTTTTATCCTCAAAAGTCATTTCGACATTTACTTTCCCAGAATATACACCACAAGCGAAATTTCTCTACTGTGTGGAAGTGTCTCTTCCGACACACTGTTTCCTGTCGGGGAATTCTTCTTTGAAGAAATCGCTGTAACGAACAATCTGGACACGACCAAGTCGCGAAATACTCTAGTGTGAGAGACGTTTTTGTTGTGTGGCATATTTTCCCTGGTAACACAACATGTACCCGTCTACCGAGTAACTCCGCAATCTTAATGATCTCACAGCGAATATTTTTAAGCAAAACTATGGTTATGTGTTCACCATGAATATTCGTTTACTGTCCATATCTTTTAAAGCATACACAACAACATACTAGACTTAATTATACAGTACGGCGTATTCTAAAATATTTGTGATCAAGGTGGACACTACGAAAGAACAACGCAGAACAAAATAACAAAGAGAAATAGGGTTGATTTCGGGTGTTTCAAATATGCTTCCGAGATGCGTCTATCAGACTGTTTAAAATTTGTGGAAAAGTGTTCATATTTTGCTAACTGACCTGATAATTTCGTCGGACGACGTAAAACAGAAGTGAAACCAGACACGAGGTATATCGTTAGCTAACAGGGTGCTTCGGACGAAACAATACTTTGGTTCCATCACTGTCGTTAAAAAGAACCAACGCAGTAAGATAACTGAGGTTGGTGGGTGGATTTCATGAACTCATGCATAGTCGTGAACGATCCTTCAGGGATGGGTTGTGGTATAAAAATTATTGAACGAAAAATTCCTTGTTCCGTTAGGAATTTCGCTCAAAATGTGATTTCAACATGTGGAAAAGTCCTAATCGTCGGGTCATCGAGTGCGGTTAATAGGATAGGCCTAATATGAGGTCCATGGTGTTGAGATCAGCTGGTTTATCGGGCACGAAAGTGTGACAGGAGTTCAAATCCCGTTCACGCAAAGAATAAGTTACTACCGATAAGTTCTAACTACAACGGACCTTACGTTTGGTGCCTCTTTTCGGAAGCCGCTTGTGGAAACTAACTCACCAACTGACATTGAATGCAGGACTTCACTCGTAATTTGTAATGCACAAGTAGGTTTGTTATTTGGCTGTCATCTGTTGGCAGACTAGCCAAAGCCCACTTCAACTTAATCAGGACAAAACCTACTCCACAAAGATGGTGTGCAAAGTTCAGGATTGTATTTATTGACGTGTCATCGCGATGGAGCATCAGACTGAAACACTTGAAAACATGTACACAGTACAAGTCCATAGCTCTGTCACACTTCTGTCGTAATGATCATTAAATTAGATGTACGGCTTCGCTATGTGGCGCCATCACTAGTAGTAATTACCGTATGCACAAACCTTGTCGTCGACGCCAACGCGTGTCATTCGACATCGTTGCCAGTATCTATATTGTGAAACATGACTAACGGTTCTGAATAAACTCAACCTGTTCCTAATGGTTAGTCGAAGGTGTAGCTTGAACATTCACGAGCTTGTAAGTAGACGAATAGTTTCTCGCTGTCCAGATTCCAAACTTCCCAACGCAATGTCTCTATTAGTCCGTAAAGACAAACCGATTTTAGTTGGGTCTAGTTATCACAGAAGGCACTGTCTTTTGACGGATTAAAATTATCATTGAAATGCTTTTAGGCCGCTCGGATTGTACACCCTTGTCATTCAAAATTCACTGCTTGTGTGTACAAAGACATAAAATAGGCATAGCATCTACGATTTTGGTCTCAAGGAGGATCAATTGAGTATCATAGTCTCAAATATCACTCGATCTCTTCTATCAGGTGTGTTTTATTGATACCCACATCCAAGAGCTTGCAACACCCATGCTTTGCAAGCTTGTTGATGCAGGCCTGTACACAACGTATACATACCTTGATCATCTGAAGTTCACAATTTGGAAAGCCTTTATTGACAAATTCTAATAGCTCTGCGCAACAACTTCACCCGATCCATGACCGATGAATAGAACGTGATAAAAACACACCACTAGTAGGACGCTGTATAAGGTATAATAGGCCACGTGGCTTATGCCACGATGAGCGCACCAGTAGCAGATGCTTCGGTCCAGTCCTCCATCGGATATTATACAGCATTCATTTTCCTTCCGGAGGTCACACACTCGGTGAGGGATTTTTCCACGTTTGTCAGTATGTGTAACGAAACGTTAGTAATATACACCCTTCGCCAGTAAAAATCAATTCAGTGTGATTGAGAGTCAGTACATACGCTGCACTCTCCTTGTTCTGGGTACAACTGTTTTGATCGCACTGCTCTATCTTACAAGGTGTACCTTCGACACACACGGTTTGGTCGGGGACTTCTTTGTATAGGAACGGTAGTTCTCCGTTGTGTTGTACAAACAATTAACCACTGGAACCAGTGTGTTGTTTAAAGTCGCTCCTGATTATACTGAGATGTAGGGCTGTTCTATAAATGGTCCATTATGGGTTTAGGTCAGATCGACCGGAGGACTGAAGCCGAAACTTACTGACAACAGAGGAATTAATAATGCAGAGGTTATCTATTGGTTTGATTTATTGTATTGATGACAACGAGAACGGCATATCAAGAGTACTTCATATGGATTGTATGAAAAGTAGTAGATTGCACGGTCATGTAGCTCCGATAGAATTTTCAACAAGTACATGGTTAAGACCTTTATCTGGCCTTCCCAAAAACGGACTTAGGGAATTTGACTTTCTGGACTAGTCCACATCCCTATAGTGTTATACTTAAGGCTATACTTTAGGTCAAAGGGCCCAGGCCGAACATTGAACGATGCATTTCGGCGAGTCCATAAATTAAGGTCACCAGATGATCCTTTGTGTCAACAACCAAAGCTGCTAACCACTGGACCATGGAGTTTATAAACGAAATTAGCAGCTTAAGTGACCAATATGACTGTTTAGTAAATTTCAATTTTCCCTTTAGTGGGTGAGATTTACCTTACTTTACTAGCTAACCCAGTGGCTACTGTTAGGCCTGCTAATCGATCGGCGTCCCCGAAAGGTAGTCACATACACGCAACCAGCCAATGACATTTCAGCACGAGTATGTATCGATTGTGGTGTACGACAACGATCTTACTTAACAATGGTTCTCTCAGTGAAATGGCTTAAAAATAAATGACATAAACTGATAACTCAGAGGTCCCCATCGCGACTAACAACCACCCTGAGTGTTCGGTTTTTGGGTCGCTGCCAGCATTTTATCTCACATGTTAGGTTTTTGTTCTCTCAAGTTAGTGCGGAGACAGTCAGCAATGTCTTAACCGACGTTGATGTAAATAGCAAGACTAGACTGTGTATGCGATTTGATTTCAGCTCACGAAAACAAATTAGTCGTGAACTGTGTTAAAGACCACACGTATTAGCCACATTTATAGACCATAGAGCTGATCGTTTTGTGGGTTTACATTGCCCAACTCCACAATGATCAGTTGACTTACCTTAAGCACTGACCAATTTTTCTCAGGCAACATGTATCCGAAGGCAGTAGCTTCGATATAAACGGCACTGGATAGAATGTGAAAAACCAGGTTCAATGTATGAATCATCAGAAACGTATACACACAAAAACGTGTGTATAATGGTGAAACACAAATTATATTTAACTGTCAGTCACTTTATCGCCATATGAACATATAGTGGATAAAATCGACCTGTCGGTTTTAAATTCTTGTTGAATTGGGTCAACTTTGTATACCTAGGCGAAACATGTGACATGATGTACTACGTTCATTCATGTTTCTTAAATTCGCCTCCATGAGAACAGAAGAGTAAACCAGTATAGTCAGACCAAACAAAACCTCCTTCACAGCACACCTAAGCTTCTAAACGACAGTGTAATTAAGATTGTTTGCATTTGTAAATCGATATACTCAAAATTGTTGCCAGCCAATTATTTGTCATCTTCGAAAGAAGTGTGTAGCTATGGTGACTAGGAGACAAAATACAGACCATTAACTGAATCAGGCTATGACCAGACTGCATGAAAAGCTTTAAACGTTCGAATGTCAAGCAGACTGATATTACAAGCAAGGAGAAAAATCCGAAAACAATCCTTAAGGTCAACCGGACAGATTTATTTGTTAGTCGAAAAAAATAATTTCTTTCAAGTGAGATGCTGAAAGACAAAATGATTGGAATAACAGACGACAATCAAGGAAAAATGAAGTGTTGAGATGCGTTTATATCGTAACGATTAAAAAAATATTTGTCATTGACTAATGATCGGCGACTTCATGCATCATCACATCATAATCGTGGCACAAGTCCAAATGATTTAGATAAATACCCGGAAAAGTAAGAAACTGGACGAGGGTCCAGTAGATGACAAACGTATAGAGTTTGATCATATACCGCAGATCGTCCGGTGATCTGCTTTGCAACAGACGGGTCATTCCAAAAGTACCAAAATTTGGTTGTATCCATATAGTTTTTTTCGTTATACAATGGGCAGGTTTATCAGTTTAGTTCATAACTGTAACATTTTCTACCAACAAATTTTGTCGTCAAACCTGCTTGGAGAGGAAAACAACGTTACTAACTATTAGTAGTATAATTTTGAGCTCTTCACTGCATTTTGGTGCTTGTCTTTTACTGTATTTGTCTATTCCACGGATTTTTGTGAAAGTGACACAATTCATGGTTCATAAACTTCGCCATGTTCTGCTAGCCACATTTGTGTTCTGCAACAACTATCACTCAGCCACTGTGGTTCTAAATTCTGTCTTTTTGCCCGTTTGTCTAAAATTCCCATCACGTGACTAACCAAGCCTTTCTGTTGGGTAGTGCTGGAACTGGCTGTCACAGAATATCACTTAACTCATGCTATTTAACGTTACAATTCGTTGGATCTCATCTTGATTTTAACCAAATCTATCAGATTTAATAGCGACACTTGTTTATGTATTTAGATTGCGGTCATCTATGTTGAGAGTGTTTTTCACTTGGTAAAATTCTGCGACTGTTGATTTCTCTTGACTTCGAGCACGATATTAAAGGTCTATGAGATCGGGAAATTTTTTCCTCAACTTTGGTCCATGTATAGTAAGACTGTACTTTAACCTACAAATTTAACTTCACTGCTCAAAGCAAGACTGATTTTTCCATACGTGGCTTATCTCTTGGGATTGTTTTCCATCAACACTGACTGTTACAACGGTAGGCAGATTGCGTTGGCTGTAGTGTTAATCCTTGGCAAGTATGCCACACACAGTTGCTGAAAGTTACAATCATTCCTCATTTAAATCGATCAGTTAGTCGGTTTATTTAGTTATGAACTATTCTAGGCTCACCGATGAAGTGAGCTGAAATGGTCTATTGTGCAGTGCAGCCGTCGCCCGTGGCCACCCTTAGTTGGTAAGATTGTTGTGACCTACTCCATCGATGGAGCCAAATAGGTTAATTTGCGTTAGACTAATATTCATGCAGTCAAAACAGAGAGAAGACATATATCGCGAGATGTTAACATTTCGATTTACTCTCATCAGTCGCCAACGTAAAACCAGCAATTTTTATACAAACTGCGTATAGCAACAACAATTGAACGAACCAACCACATAGTTCTGACCTTTCACGTTCTAATAGTTC
>JTDE01001681.1:48517-63028 GCA_014338405.1 Paragonimus skrjabini miyazakii | reverse complement strand
ATCTTTATAGGAGACAAAACAAGTTGGCATCGAATACTTAACTAGACTTCTGTAACCATATGACATGTTCTGCGCTCTGTTACATAACTGCCGCTCAATTGTGTCAAACCATTCCGCTGTAACTCTAAGATATTCGAGAAGCCGAACGATGTAGGATTGGAGGGTGGTAGAAACACCATGTTTGCATCGCAGCATTTTGTTCGTTTGTACAATGTAACCACCCGAGTGTTGTTTACGATCAAACACACCTCAACGGTTAGAAATTAAGCCATGCATTAACAGTCTTCTTGTCACTAAGCACTGTTCCGAGCACTTTGGACGATTCTTCAAGATTCCGGCTACAACTCAGAGCGAGTAGGTGAGAATTGGTTTCAATTTGAACGCGCTACCGAACTCTCATCATGACCAAGTTTGTTGTTTTTGTTTGCCAGGAAATTAACTTCGGACCATTTTCTTCCATACAGTTCCATCTGACTTTTTCATTCTATGTAAGCACAATCTGCACTAGTTTAGACAGAAGAAATATGATCAACAGTCTTCATTTTAGTTTACAAAATTTCAAATTTATGGATTTCAGGACAGAAGACAAAATCAACACCCGCATTGCTATGAGTCAATAAATCGATACAAGCTGCAAGCGGTCATGGTCACCGTTACCATATAGTCAATGAGAACGTGGTCACGGTCTCAACTCTCGCACAGACTGGCCCGGCCTGACCAGAATAATTGCTGTTGAAACTGGTCCTGCACTGGAGTGTGGTCCGGAGCGCTGACGGCTAACAAAAACGTTAAAACTACCACGCGTAACCTTCACCGTTTACACTTCATGAATCCCATCCCATTAAGAAATAATTTCGTTGTCCGTTGTTATGTTATCGCAACCACGTTGGCCATGAACTGCATTGTGGCAGTCAATTGCTTCTAGGTTTATAACACCATAAGTGTCCAAAATAAACATGCGTCCCAAGTTTTTATTCGTTCTTTCCTAGTGATATGACAATATGTTGGATTGTTTTCCAGTATAACGCAATATTTGGTTGGTGTAGACTAAACGAGTCAATATCTCGCTCGCCGCATCAGTTAACACCATTTTATTGAGCCAGGTGTTGTATGACAAGCAGTTTCGTTGTGAGTAGTATACTACTCACAAGTAGTATGTTACCTACGGGCGACATTCAGGAACAAAATGGCAAGCTCCGAACGCCAGGAAGACGACGGACAAGAAGGGATTACTGATATAGTGTAAACGTGCGGTGTGAGAACTTGCACCAAGGCGAATGACATCGTACTACCACCCGATGTTTGTGAATGCACGCCAGACGTGCAAATGAGTGCACATGTGGTGTAATCCGGCTACTTGGAGGCTTGGTGGCGGAACTTTACGCGGTCGGGGGTTCTGGTGCTGGCTTGTTCATGTTGATCGGGTGTCGACGCTAAGCACGGCGCCGATATGGAGGGCCTGCCGGAGGACGAATGAAGACTGTCGCCTGTGGGTAACATACAACTTGTGAGTCGTATACTACTCACAACGAAACTGCCTGTCATACAACACAGGTCATACGTTGTGTGTGCAACCGTCCTTAATGGACTGTCAACCACACGTGACAGACATAACTGACCAACGCAGCTTACTTTCCACGAAGTACTAATTCCTGACGTCGCATCATTCCTAAAGCACGAAATAATGAAAAATCATGTCGTGGTCAAAGGCGCAATATATTGTCAAAGCTACTGATTTCAACGTAGATCAAAATGAATAAACCTAATAAGAGCTCTCCCTTAATAGCATAAACTTGGGCCATGAAGGTCAGTATCCGGATGGTTTGATCACTGCTGAAAAATGAAGGTACTATTGGCCTCTCACCATTAATGCTAGTCGACCGCTGATTGCTGTACGTTACCCTATGGCTGTCGTGTGCTTGATATGTATCGGGTAGACTGTTGTTCTACCCAGTGACCTTTGGCTTTCTGTATCGCAATATTTCTCCTACCGAACTAATGAAACGGAAACAGTATTCTGACCTGATATTTTTCTTAACCATCCCACACGTTCAGATGTGAGTAAACATTCCCTGCTTTCTCTAGTTTGTAATTTTCTTACAAGTCATGTAACACAAACAATCTTTGTGTCGATAATTAAACGGATTACCTAAGAAACATTTGGATCGGTTTGTTAAGATATCCATGTAACTGAAAAGGCTGAATTATGAAATTAGTAATCCACTACTAATGCATAATACTTATCAAATATGACTTAATAATTGTGACATGTACTCGGAAACCACTTTAAATGCATTACGTCGGGTAACCACAATATGGTTTCTATAGCATGATTCTGAACAGTCAGCGCTCAGCAACCATTCCCAAAATAAGTGGTTGTAGGATTCGGTTTGATCAATATTGTGAAGGGTGAATACTCAAATGGTCGATTGCACAATTTAAAATGATACACCTTTTTTCAGTGCGGCAGTTTTGCAAGCACCTACAACGGACTTTATCTTTGCTTGTTATATGACGAAAATATGTCAAACTGATCGATCAATCGGTCACCTGTTCCCCGGTCTCCGAAAGTCAGATATCACCCGTCAGTAAAGGTTTTAGGAATCTTGTTTTGCGTTGCAGATCTGTGTTGTCAGAATATACAGACTCCTACCCTGTTATCGTAGCTTTCGTGTTCCCATCTTCGCCTCCGTAGAGACAGTACTCACTTCCACAGTACGTCGTTTCCAGGACATATGATAAGTCACTCCGTCCTACACGGTCATCCTCATACTCCAAAAATCTATGATCGTCTAGCTTAAAGCAGGTTTTGTAGGATAGTCAGCAGAGATAAATTGCGATCGAATTTTTTCGCACAGTCTCATCAGTCGTAGAAGCACGGTGGCTTGAAAACTGAAATAACAAAGCTTGTTTACAATAACTTCAAGTACATCTCATTCTATGGAACATATTGAAATTGTACCTATGCCGCCGACAAATGAACATTAGCTGTTGACATTTTTGTGACTTGTACAGTCGGGTGTTTCAGGCTAACCCCTAAGGTGTAGACATAATTTGCCATTTGTAAGGTGTAACCAGTCATGAGAACTGTGAACAAGCGAATTACTTGATTTGCAATTCAGGAAAGCAAACCACAGGCAACTTCGTAGATAGTAATATCAAACGATGATTTTGGCCACTGAAGCTTGTAAGCGACTGGTTACTATGTGTGCATAAACTGGAAGAGTTGCGCGGTTATCGCACAAACCTGGCAGCTTTTCTCTGACACATACGCAGCACAACTCAAAATGATCCACACCCTGTTAGTTAAATGTGATTCACTTGACGGAATCCGATTGGTCAGTTGACTGGAATCAAATATCTTGTTTGAACTTCAGCACTGTACCGTTATACCGAGCGTGCATTAACTGGCATTCGCAAACATTTATGTGTACAAATGGAACTGCTGAAGTAAAACCTCGCGTACAAGTACACCAATTCTACCAGTAATCACATAGTGGAACCGCGACATATATGAACATTATAGTCATACGTTTTGAAGATGTATTTGAATGCAACGCCTGGGATCAGCTGTAGATGATGTTCGTGTCACTTTAAATCCCCAACTTTTATTCTATTATTGAAATTGATTGTTTAGTTACTGTTCTATACGCGTCAAGACCGCCCATCCCCGTCACCACAGTGTTATGTTCCTATTCTGGTGCTATCAACAGCAAACCTTACCAGGCTATGACGACGGTAGAGAGAACATGTGACTCGGTGGAATTAAAAACTGTATTGTCGAATTTACAAGCGGCAGCGTCATTCTGATGTGCATGGACGAATGAGGCGTTGGTCACTGAAAGCGAAACCAATCAGAACGCAGCTTGAGCCTCAGCAAAGTGTGGGGCACACAGGTGACCTTGACGCGTATACAACAGTTACCATACAGCATATTTTCTAACAGGCAGTATGCTTTCACCGCCGAAGGTCAGTGACAAATTCGCAAACGACAGTGTGTCAAAATTGATTGAAAACCTCTCCACAAACCTTAACATTGATGACGCCAAAAGTGAACTGAACACACAGATGAGTAAACGTAATTCCCAAACTATTTGAGTGTACGCGAAAGAGGATAACTCATGGCTCAGTTTAGAGCAGAGACAATGTAAATATTAATGTTTGATGGGTCGAGTGAAATTCACTCATTTTGAGACCGTTGTGTTTGACAGGTTAGAAAACAGATGATTCGAGCATCAACTAGTTCCAACACTATAATATTCAAGAGTCTATCACCGATCAAGTTATGTATCAAGTGGTAATAACACTTACATCGTAGACGATTGACCTTGCGCTTTCAGAATTTAGATAATCACGTATCACATACAATACCATTAACTTGGAATACACACAGTTACTGAGATTACGTTATCTGGAATGGTGACAAATGTCTTCAAATTTAACAGACGGCTCGGGGGAACATTCGAAAATCAGTTTTTATACTCAGAACAACAAATCATTGTCAAAATAAAATGAAGCCAGCCCAAAACCACACTTACTCCAGGTGATGAATTCCCAATCGAAAGTTAGTTGACAATCCGGAATAAATGAGAGTGTAGTCTGGAACTCGTCTATCTTCTCAGGATCCAGAAATTGTCGTCGGAGCTTGCAATAGAGGCTGGTTGCTGTCAAGCAATGAAACCCACGATCAAACAGAACAAACTTAATGAGAGACTTCCGTAACTGATGGCTTCAGATAAAGAATTCCATCCTTCCAATGATTTTAGTGTTACACAAGCACCATGGGACAAAAGCATTTCAGCACAATCTGAAAGCATACGGTTTCACTTTGGATAGAATATGGCGATGTACCTTTGTGCCCGAGCATAACAGCAATATGTAAAGCTGTCATACCTGTGTGTTTGTTCCTTGTATAAACACTAATCTAAAAGAAGAATACCATACCATACATGTCCCGTTTATTAACATCCGCATTGCGCTCTAACACTTCTTTTAGTGATCCGTAGAGCCCATGAAATGAGCAGTAGTGTAGGGGCCAATCTGAATCGATTGAGCACATAATGGGATGATCTTCAAAGTCCAATTATGAAGACGGTTTGAAATGACAAGACTGGCGTCACACTAGAAGCGTGAGAAAATATATTTCTGTAAGGAATAATGTAGTCGATTCAGTGGATTACAAACATTCATCACAAAGAAAGGTTTTCAAAGTTGAACGAAAAACTTATAATAGGCGCCGTGTTTCTTCTGGAAAAGTAATGCTACTATAAGTGAACATTTCAAAGTTTACCTCAAGATCACTTTGCATTTCCAATCAAATACAACATATAGTGAATTTATTCTCTAGAAACACCATATATGTATTGTACGGTGAAGTACTCAATAGTTTGTGAGAAACGTGACTCAGCGAATGAGTCTCTGAAAAACTGGAATACAGCCTTCGAATGGCTGCAGGATAACTTGGACTGTTAAGCACAGAAAAAGACATGTTTGGCATCTAGCTTTCATCTAACTTGAAAGTACCAGGCCTACGCACATGGCTTATGTTTTAGCTTAATTGAGACTATATTGCATGCCTTCTGTCTACAATCTTTACTTACATCAATCAACGAAATTTCATTCAGCAATTACCTATATTTCTATAGTAAACATAATTTAGTCATACAACTAGGCAGACAACCCACAACCTATAGCACGAATTGGACCGTTATGGCAAACTTGCTGTTCACATATATTCTTACAATCTTTAATGACCGCAGAGAAGTGTTCCTATGTATTTAAATTGGTCAGCGCTCGACCACTGGTTCCATTGACTGAGTTGTCCAATATCACGTTCCGTTTTATGACTCGTTGGAAAACATTCGTTTGTAAATGCAATTCAACTTCAGTCATTTAGCAGAAATTTATCAAGAATGTAGTACTCTACCATTCTCGTTCATTATCTGAACTGTAAATTTCAAACACTAAACTTTCTTTATCGTCAGCCTTATAGTAATTGTTGGGCTCGGAATCCGTTACACCAGATCAATAATGGTAATATAACATTTGCAGGAAAGCAATCTACTTTACAGTTAGGTTGTTCGTTTCTTACTCAGTGCCACTGGCTAAAAATTTGCGCAGTCCCCGGACGATGCTCTACTTAGTGCACTTTTATATGTACTGTCACCGAACTCAGTTGATAAAGAGCAAAGTCCATACTATCCAAACACATCACCTTCTCCATCTGGTGATCAAACTCCCAACTGAATGGCAAGTTCTCACTGGATTCGTTTCCAATTTCAAAACAGTATGGCAATTAGTGTGAACTGAACACACTCTATAGGCAAGATATGTGATTGGTGAGCGTATCTATATGCTCTTTAAAAATAGTGAGTAACGAACAGGGTTGTTGTTAGTTATTCATCTTCATGCTAAATCTATCACATTTATACCATAAATTTTACAGAGGAATCATTAAGGGAATGAACGTTGAACGGGTGGCTAATGAGGTCAGCCAATTCAATATCACTGTCATCAAGTATCCACTTGATCGGTAGGTCTTGACAAACTAATAGGGTGTGGGATAACCAATGTAGATCCAAAGCCTGAACAAAACGTTTCTGGGCTTACCGGACTGGGTTATATAGACAAATCCCTTGGCGTGTTCTATGTGAAAAGAATCTTACACCTTACTGCCTTCGACTTGATGGCCACAACTCGGTAGGTTGGGCAAAATGCGTCGGCCACGCTGACAGATTTACTCGAATCCACCAGATAGGATGGTACGGCACTGTTGACAGATTTAGTTATTTCGCTGTTTAGCCAAACTGGGTGGTGTTCAAGGACCAGTTCAGATAAGCCTCTGGTCGTGCGGCCAATATAACTGGTTCCACAGGAACAAGTGAATGAGTGTACACAAAATGAGCCTACAGAAATTAGCACTTTATCTTTTAGGCGTGGGTACAAAACCGGATTTGATGTGAAGTGGACAGGTGACTTAGCGGCGCAAAATGTTGTATTAACTACAATGGCATAAAATGAACTACTCGTGGTAGTTTCTTCTAGCGTATCGCCCTTTAAGGTCAATCGGATGTCCATCGTTCTCCTCTTTGCTAAATGAAGCTAGTCTCTTTCACTCCGCTGTTGAATGGCTCCGTCAATGAACCGTATTGGGTGGCTAATTTATGAGAGTGTTATATGTATGGATGCCAATTCTTCGTCTGTACACATCCTTACAGCTTTGCCCGTCAAACAGTTAGATTCTTTTCCAAGGCGAGTGTTACGAAACTACTGAATTGAAGATACTGACCTTTCCAATTACCCTTTTTGTCTATCGTGCGCTGAATTGAGTCAGTCATCAGTACGGATGACACAATTATTGGAGCACTGGCAGTCACACGTAAAATATCCGTACAAAATAGCTACCCGGAAATGTTCACTAACAGAGCCATTCAATAGCGGATTGGAAGAGATTAACTGCATCTAACTGAAAAGAAAATTGTCCTCATTAACCACCCATTCCCCGTTTACTCCCTCAGTAATTCACTGTAAGATGTGTGATATGAATGTGATTTATTTAGTCCGATGATGAATAAGTGAAAACGAGCTTGGTCGCTAGACAGTTTTTTAGGACTGAGATGAGAATTTTTACGATTATGTCATTTTGTTGAAACATTGAAACATTGTTCACAATAAGCAAAATGAATCTACTCCGATAAAGTGCCATAACTGTGATCGGTTGAACACAGTCCTAAATTATCTTTGCCTATTGAAAATTTGAAATTTGCAAATGATAGTTGGTATAACTTCCGACTTCAAAATGGTCAGTGGTTCCGTGGTTCTGGAACTCTTTCAACAAAGGTATTCCCTACAGTGTTTTGAGCCATAAGGGTCACATGATTAAGTACATCATAATTAACAGGCACAATGCTGAAAGACGGACTGAACACTGTCAATTCTTTGGGTCTCACCGTTCGACACACCGGTCAACGTGCATTCATGGTGAGTCGGTCGAGCTGATGGTCATATGTATGTTCGAGACTTTGTGAATGGGCGAATAATCTGAGTGATGCTTATTCTAATGTGTGCAGGAACTATCGAGAGTTAACCTCGTTCTCTGAAAGGGATCTGAAGTCCTGTGACAACCACAAATATAAGTTTTGTTTTTGTGCCACCCAGATTTCCCGAAGGCTTTACATTGTGTCAACTCACCGGAGTCATCGGAAGCAGGAGCAGTGAGGAACGGACAGGATTGCGACCCAGCCGTAGGCATAGTCGGCACAAAGTTTTGCTGCAACGTGTCACGAAGTAGCGACAAGTTTGCAGGCATCCATGGTTTCTGGGCTTTTTTAAGCCACGAGGTTAAACTCGGTTTGGCTGCTAACAGTGCACTCTGGAGATATCCCCTATCTTAACTTCCACAGAAACATGTAACTCTGTTCTCCACGCAAACGGGATGAGAGTTTGCAGGTGCCTGTTCCGTTGACTCATCACCATCTACGGTGTCTTCCACAGATACTGAAGTTCAACTTCACTGTTCACTTTTTTCATTAAAATTATCCTATCATGTGTGCTTGGTGATCCCAGCAATCCTGGTATAAAGTTTCTTCCGAACACTAATTTGTTGAACAAAGAGTATGCGTACCGCTGCTCATCCCCTTTCCTGAAGTAACGCACATCACACCAAGAAGAATTAGTGATCTGACTGTCTGCCTAGAATGCAGCTCGAGTCACTAAAAGGTAAAGTGCCAATTTAAGATTGTGCTAACTCAATTTCCATTTGGTAGACAATCCGCTTGAGACTGAAGACCCTTTCACCGATTTGAGTAGCACCGCCCCATCAGTTAGTAACATCCTTGAAGAAGTAACGAAGGACAACACAGCTGCTCGTTGGTATTCCTAAGGTGCGTTATCCATAGCGTTTTAATGACGTCCGGTTGCTGCAGAAAGGAGGAGTTTACAAAGTCAGTGTAGGATCGGATTCTTGTTAGTTTAGCATAGTGGACATGGCTAAAGGACGTCTGAGTATACATATCAATTTGAATAACTGACGCCGCACATCATGCGGAACGTATGTTCATGCACATGTATAGTTCATCGGCGACCTGTGAGTGACGCAAACTATCTACTTTTGCCAAATCATGTGTTGGGAGACGCATCTCCTAACGAAGCAACTAAAACAAATCACGTCATATCGGTTGATTGATCCGGCCTCGAGTGAACTGATATGTTTGAGCTCACTCGGTTAATCAGTTTTACTCAGTTACTCAGATAGCAGTTGTGCGATCAAACCTCTGTACGCTATCTGAACTGTTTTCTCGCGTTCACTTTCTGATGCCCCCTATGACGTGATTCGTTCTGACGCTCTGATTGTTATATATGATCGTCTCGTTTGATTTACTATGCATCTTGTCCACCGTGTATGATAGTCATTTCGCCCTGTAAATTTAGAGCCTCTGTGGCCAACTTCTGATTCGACTCGTCTCGCTCATGTTTCCGTGTCTCTTCTGATTTCTCGGGCTTGGATTATTTGACTGAGCGAATAACCAACGCAACGATCCAATGCCATGTACATCTTTCAACCAGTTACAAGACGCTGAATGAGGCTGAATTCGTGGTACTACCTTTGATTAGTGGTTATCAGATTCTCCACGAATTCGTGTGTGTGAGTTAACATATATCCATATGGCGTTTTCCTGTGTACACTTTCTTAAAATTGTCTTACTTCCAGGTACCTTTAGTGTAGTAGATTCAGGGTTCAACCTTTAAACAGTACGCATTTAAATCATAAATTCGCAACAAAATGCATTTACTAGAAGAAATGAGAACAGGTGGCAAAGCCAATCCGATTTTGTAGACGCAAACTGAACATAGTGTGCTATGGTATTTATTTTATATCTTGTAAAGATAACAAGTTCCGCACCAGCGCCGTTTTTACATGTGGAACGATTAATGAATAAGATACCTTATACTGTCTACTGTGAACAGAAAGGTAACTTGTGTTCTAACGCTGACGCCAAACCGTTGATAAAACACGATTTAAACACTGGATGGAAGATGAACCCCTTGAAGATAACTTAGACACAATTAGCGTTTACAACTGCAATCTCCGAAATCTTTTAGCAAAGCGACAAAGGTCATTAATCAGACTAACAGTGACAAATGTACTATGTTTGCGTGTGATAGAGAACGCCAACTTCATACTTTGTTTATTGCACGATACTACAACATAGGATTTGATTTCTGGAGGTTGTCATATTCGGAACTCTTAAATATAATAAGCACAACCAAGTTTTGAACTCCAACTTTGTAATATAGCCCCTCTGGGAGAATTACAGACCACTCATCCTAAAAACCAGTTATTCACAAGTTACGTAATTATTATTTCCATTTTTAGAAGTATGTGACGGTTATATGGACCACTGAGACTTTATCTGCTCTTCTTTAGCACCTCAAATATCCTTTTGAGCTCTGTGAACACGTATAATTGCATTGATCTGATAACGGGAATGATGAACATATGTTCACTGTCCTATTTATTTTGATGCTTCGGTTCTTTACGGTTAAAGCAGTTAGTTATTCTCTAACTGGTTATGGATGTCTTTCTTATACACGTTTACATTTCATCCGGTCGAGCTATGCACCATATTTTTCACGCTACAAGAGAAACATTAGATCAAAACAATCTCCCAAGCATGATCTTACGATCAGTTACACGGTGACGAATGTGCCTATGCGCAAACTCAAGCGGTTACCAGCGTAGCACACCCAGTGAACGGAGCAGAAATTTAGCTCGTGGGCGTGCCCACGTCCCACTGATTCTCGCTTAACCATGAACCATCGTGTAGCTACCAAATCAAAGGTGTACACAGTGCCCTTGTTAGTAAAACTCGTTAAAATAAAACCATGTACAGTTCGCTATGCGTAGGTAGGTGACTGTATAAATACACCGGGCTGCAGTTAACCTTTGAGCGATTGCATGGGGGGCTTTTACTGGGAAAGTCAACGGTAGTCACGAAAATTTAGACAGAGAAACTAGGATTTTCAAAGTTTGGAAATGAAAGCCTAGTGAAAAAACTAACTGGTTTCCTTGTATTAATACTGATGAAAATGTTCATAGTCTGGGATCCATAAGGCAGCCTCCAAATGGTGAATAGCCGTGAAATGCAAAGTCTAGTTTAATATGTGAATTCACAGTCTAGTAATACGGTTTTGTTTGTTCTGACCAGTAAACCATATGAAACCTATTCAAAATAACATATATAGCCCGTCTCAAAATATACTTCCAAATGATTTGACTTGACCGAGCTTGTTATTCAATTAGTTTGCAGAACTGGACTAGATACCAAAAGCTCCAAATGGATTCAACGTGTTGTAACGTCAGCTATTAAGTAGAACGCTCTAGTACACCATAAACCTACTCTGGTTATGATATAGTCTAAGATGCAAACATTCAACATTCTTCTGTCAGTGTTGTCTCATTATCATGTGGGGTTACATTCTGCTAACGCGTTCCGAAAATTGTAACTTTATTTTCCAATCAGAGTACACAATATTATAAAACCTGTGCACGCTTTAATGTGACTCGTTATACTAGTTCACAATCAACACACTCCCAACTTGAACTGGACTTCTCCAAGTTTACAGTGTCCAAAAGAACAAAGGCATAATCATTCGCACTTAATACACCATATTACGTTTTATAGAATATGCATGATTGTAAATTACGTTCGATCATTATGCAGCGTAAACGTTCGAAAGATTACTCAGAATTCTACAGACAACGACTAATTTATTATGAAAATGTAAGTTGTAAAATTGTAAAGGGTAATAATAGATCTATTTTCAACATTTTTAATCTCAACAAACGCAAAACAACCAGGAATAGATGCACCTATCTAACGGTTTTCTCCGTAAGTCGTGATAAGCAAGATTCCTCTGATTCAATTTACAGACAATTCGATGAAAACGTAATTGTCTGAATGTAGTTGATACAAATAGGGCGTATACGTTTAAAACGTTGCACGCATAAACAAACTGATTTTGTTGTCAACTTAAAATTACTTACTCAAAGGAATATCAACCAAACAACTTCAACAGTTTAGAAGTTGTAACATTCTGGTACAATAGTCAGGTACGTAAGACAGACGTCCAACTTACCCTGTCAGCATAAAAAACCGCGTTTGTTTTCTGTTTTCTGAAACGTATTATGAATGCGTAAAAAACCGTTTATCGATTAAAGGTTAGTTGGTGCATTTGTGATTCAACACAACCTCATCACTGGTTGGTCAACTATTAAAAGCACTCATTCTGTTATCAAAATAAACTCTAGTTACTATCTCTCTCAAGAGTGTGTGTGTTAGCTGCAACTCACGTGTTTACACAGCTCAATGCGTATTGGTCAACTGAAAGGTATAAACAGCTGATTAGCCAGTTGATTCGATGTGTTTTAGCTGATGTTCCTGTTAGAACCAAATTTGTCAAAACAGGTGAGAAAGATGTTATCTCGGTTGGCCTTAACATTGGAACATTGAAGTATTCACTGTGACTTACGTCTTATCGTGTAGTGCGCAGAACAATGTCCCCATCGCAACTAAACTATGATATTTTGTAGTTGTTTCGTTCAGAGTTAGCCAGGCCATCTGTTTAGATTTTGTTAAACTCGACTAAACCAGTTATTCACTAACAGACTCCGTAGACTTTATCCTGTTTGGCAGTTAAAATGGTCGATACTGACTAACTGTCGGCTCGGACTTCGGTTAGACGTCTGACTGATCCACTGTTGTTGCTGTATCATCTATCAAGTGACACAAAATATGCTAATCTAACTCAGATTCAGTGATGAAATTTTCAGTACATCAAACAGATGCGGAAGACTTTAAAGTACTTATAAGTAGTTTGGCAGATTTGATAAGTTAGAAGAGACCTAATTGCAAAAAATTTGAACTTCGGCTGGATTCGAACCAGCGACAGAAACACCGTGCCCAAATTCAAGGTCATCAGGAAGATTAATGCTGGTAACGATTGATTTGCTGCTTTGGTTATTAACAAAAACGTTAACACATTGAATTTGAACCCACTAAACACCATTATGTTACGAGTGATGAAGTTACCTCCTTTATGCAGTCAGTAGAGTGTGAAATGACTGTTTGTATCCACAATGCGTTACGGCAGTCTCTAGCTGTTTCCTTATTACCCTCAGTCAACATCGGCTTCGTTAGAGTTACACAGGATTTGATAGTCAGTTTTTCAAATGTCAGTGTTGGCAATGTTCGTCTAACGACAGATCGGTTGCGACTTCTGACAAAACTAATGTCCTGAGGGTTCTGTGCCTTTTTAAGCAATTTCAAGTCAGTTCGCCAGTTAAATCATGAGTTCCCGTTCCTCCTGACCCAGTAGATCGTCAAACGCTTTGATGTCCTACAATCGGTCTGCAGACTTTGATGGAATTGTATTTGTTCGGGTTAACTGACGTCTAGATTAGTAAAAAGCAGTCAAGCCAGGTTATGCAGTCGATCGAAATCGAGGAGAAAACAACTCCTCAGATATCATCAGTAACATTAACAAAGTCGTTAACAAAAACAAATGTAACGGTGAACTGTTTTTCTTTTTTGCGTATATAAAAATTATACAAATGCAACTCCCATCTTTATAATCCACACTAAACGTGTGTACCATTGAAGATTATTGTGCGCCCGCGTCATCATCTAATCCAATAGATTTCACAATGGGGGGACTTAAGGTGTTCAGCAATATCCTACCCATCAATTTACAAGGGTTTCACGCTTTTTATATTCCGGGTAGATGTCACACGACTGTGCCATGTCAGTTATCATCACACTGGGCACACACACTAGGCAGCTCGCACCAACCGCTCCCATGTTGATAAAATCCCCATGCGAGCACATATTGAGGAAACATGATTGATGTACAGACCACCTTCCGACAGTACCATAAATGATTCAGATGGCAAGAAGATATACATAGCGAGATGCAAACATTTCGTTTATTCTCATCAGTCAGTTACATAAAATATTCCGTAATTTAGGTTAGGGGCTTGGCGACATGATGATGAAATGAAGGACCATCATATTGGTGTAATCAGAATTGGGTAAATCGTTTCACTGAGCACGGTAACGGTGTTGGTTTCGTCAGCACATTTTGCCAACACAGGGCCAATGCTTGACAATGAACGAAGTAACGAGGTCAACCACATGACCTGTCGCGATTAGGGGTTTGGCGATCGAAGATGCCGGATTTCCGTTCGGATGTTGGTATGCTGACCTGCATTATGTCATCGACTGCACTAATTATTCTCTATCGTAAGGTTTGGCTCGTTCTCTTAATGTGTGAATTACAGAAATTGCAGGTGAACTGGTAGATGATGAGAGGCAGGGTTTTCCCAGAAGGAACGACTGGGGCAATGGAGACTTCCAGAGGATGGAAGGCAACAATTCCGCTGCAGGAAATGTGAGATCAATGGCAGATTTCAACTTTTGACTCGCATCAGTAATAATGTGGACTCCTGAGTAG
>JTDE01001681.1:33232-48222 GCA_014338405.1 Paragonimus skrjabini miyazakii | reverse complement strand
TCATACTGGTTGCAGTAAGCAGTTCATATTCGTGAGACAAGAAGCCAAATTTATGGATGCACTACAGTATTGAAGAAATCATTGTTACTCACTGGCTGATCATATGGACACATAAAAAGTCACGAACTCAACGTTAATTGGTGCAATACGGAACAAAGAAATAAGCGAATAACAGAAGGTGTAACATTCACACGGGTTGTCCAATCCTGATGCATTAACTTTAACGCGACGTTTGGATTAGTTTCTTGTGAGAACTCCTATTGTGTCGGGGTTTGAATAATTGGTGAATCGAGTAGATTTTCATCACAGTAAGCCACTGGCGTAAATGAACAGAATCGTAGGTATTGCTCACTCCATGTGGCTATTCGATAGACAGCCCAGCTAAGTTTGCCATCTAAGTGTTTAGAAATAAGAACGTCTAAGAATGGTACTGAGTTATCTAAATGTTGTTGATGGGTGACACGGAGATTTCGATGGATGGAATGAAACTGTTTTGAGAGTTATGGAATGAAAAAAAATCGGTTACTAGTAGACTGTCGCCGAAATATCGATTATAAAGCAAAGAACGGATAACAAAATCCGGTAGTCCATCTTCGACTATTTCAAGAAAACTGTAATCCAATGTTGGGCTCAACGAACTGCCCATTGATACACCATTTACTTGCTTATAAGCACATTCGTCGAACTCAAATCGAATGTTTTCCGTACAAAAGAGAATCAGTTCTTTGAAGTAGTTGACAGTGATGGGTAAAGAACTGTTATGAATCAAAATAAAATTACATAAATAATCAACTACTTCATGTAATGGAACGTTTGTGATTAATGAGTCCACGTCAACTGAGTATATCTTTTGTGTGGAACTCGCTAAAACATTCTCCAAAATATCAGATAACTCAAAGAATAAGAGTTGAAGGACTTACGGATGGGTTTAAGGAGGTGACCTAGCCATCGAGCAAGGTTGTGGTATGCTGAATTATCAACAGCAAAAACAGGTTTCGAGGGAACAGTGGCTTTGTGCAGTTTGGATGATCTCCTCATTTTTGATGTACGGTCTTGATCGGTTTCAACTGTTTATACTCCCGTTCACTTATATATCCATGTCATAAAAGAATTTGCAGCCTTTTCGATATTTGTTCCCCAACTTTTATTGTCACTGTGAGTACTTATCATCATTTATGACAAATCGTCCACTCGCAGCAGGCTTTGTGGGCATGACGGTCTCAAAGTTTTAACATCGACCTAATGGCTTTCTACTTGAAAGAGTACTACAACTCGGGATATTTGTACATAACTGCTATGTTCGTACAACGCAAATACAAGGAGGTTTGCAACCCACTTACTAATCCCCGTTCAGAAAATGAACTGGTTGGTTTCCAACGTCTAACTCGCATGAATTAGACGCACACGGAGCTAGGTAGCATCGGTCAACCAGCGTAAGTCAAAGTTGAAAAAGGCATGGCCCTTCCTTTTAGGCGACTTCTGACCAGAGGTTTTCGTTACTAATCTATTGCTGCGCTTGCCTGGAAGTCTCTCACTGCGTCGTGTGAATAAATACCATATATCCAGCAACTTAAACAGAACGGTAATTACTTACCAACAAAATCAGTTTGAGTATGTCCAGAAGAGGTCAGTGTTTTGATAGTGTACATAATAACACTGAACTGGCCCATCGCTGGTGAGGACTTCAGCCCTAAACCTGTGTTATATGCTGAATAGAAGCTCTGTAGTCTGCACTCATATCATCTTCGAAAGCTAAGGGATGGCGGACAGTCGAGCAGGACGGGGTAACCTGTCAATATATGAGTTCCTCGCCATGACTATCTCAACTAATTGAAAGATTACCATATTTGACTAGACGATAAATATAACCGCAGAGTTTTCAGGGTGACTGTCCTTGAAGTAAGTTCTTGTAATTCGAAGTAATGGCAATGTGACTAAAAAAAGTCGACTCAGCTCTTCCAAAATAGATTGAATATCGTACTTTTGGTAGGCTTAGGTTATTACTGAATAACTCGTCCTAAAAGTTTCACAAGTATTCTGTTCCGTTCTATTTCACGAACTGAACAGGAGACTCTTCAGTATGTCTTCTATAAATATCGGTACGGTTCCACCAAGTTGTGCGCGACTGCTGTCAGGCAAACTGAACTGATTTGTGAAGAATGTGATCCTATATAACTCAACATGGCCAGAGTCAAACAAACAGACACGCACACACATAGACCGAACTAGTCAACCCAAGGCCTAAAATTTCGAAATACTTGCGGTGAAATGAAAGTATCGATTGTAAATCATCGGAAGCAGCCCCACTCACAGTCTGTATAGCCCTAGAGAAGTCAGACTACGAGCAAACACAACACTTTTAAGAGATGCGTTACGCTCCCTACCCCCCTCTTCAGTTTAACCAGTACTCACACGTATCAACACGTATCCTAGGTCGTGGTCACCCAACGAAAACCCGTATGATGCCAGTGCTTTGTGTCGACCTAGACCAAACGGCCTTCACATGATGGATATATCGTTTTTCAGGACAAAGCAGGTTTCTAGAGAACGAAGCACGTCAGCCTGGACAACATTTCTGTACGGGCTGTCCACGTCGATCTCGATAACACAACAAAATTTCATGACGGATAAAATGGTCTAATAAGACATGCTGACGCGAAGCCGAACAACACGTCTCAGTATCAAGATCACAAAACTGGTAGCCGCCACGCGTTGCCTGGTGTTTTCACAGTACGGCTAAAATACGTCACGTTAGATTCCATAAATGGCACGATAAACCCAAAACCACAGCAGGACGTGCCTCATGCTCTACGGAAAATGGTTAGGTTTTGATTAATCTTCTACTGATTTGGAAGTCTGTTTCGTTCATGAATGCTGCCTTTCATCTACCGTTTGATGACAAAAAACTATCGTGGTGGCATAATCCGTTGGAGAAAATATCGTATCTTACTTTGTCCATTTACACTCATCGACACATGCCGGCTTTCGGTCAAGCATTACTTTTCAAGCTCTGAAACTGTTACAGGGAATTATGTGAACAGCCGGATGTTATCGGTCGTGGACAGCGTTGACTAAAACAGTGGGTCAACAGAGACAACAAACTTTATTGGAAATGCGCGCATATCCCCATGCCATCTAACTCAGCTTTTGTTACAGTGGTATATTGACCCGTTCGCTTACCAAACTCGATTAGGAGGCGTGCCTGTAAGGTAAGTCCTCTTGTTCGGATACCGGATTTTGTTCCATATTCTCACATTTCATTCAGTCGCTAAATGCCTTTGTCTGTCGTTACTCAACATCAAGAGGAAATGTATGACGAGTAAAAATAGGCGAACAGAACGAAATCACGTCTACTAATTATTGGGTCTGTCCATGAGGTTGTAAAAGTAAAAAAATGAACCAACGCTTCGATTTTTTTACAATAAAAATGTGGTTGAAACCTTAAAAATTTGAATTATGAAGTTGTGAGTGGTAGGCCATTATATTTGCAATGCCCGGAAAAGGGGTTTCAGGACGCATGTAAGCATCATTCATGCAGTTTACTGTCGGTCATTTCAGTTATGGTCAGAATTCCATGACTCGGCAAACAAGGATAATTCGAACCGATAAAATGTGATGTTGTTACACCAATGATTGTCATGGTGATTTTGTTGTTTACCCAAGATTAATGTTGTTTGGGGTCACATTCATATCAATAGATTTAAATCCTTCAATAGGAGTCAATAATTTAACAAAAGTCGGTCGGCATGATAAATGAAACCTGACGAGATGTTCTGGTTACGGAGTTATTGCTCGAGCTGACAGGTAGTGACTGTGTCTCCAGTCCGATAATTACAAACAAGCGAAAATGGGTGATAATCTGATCGTGCTTAATGCCATGTCAATGGAAACCTGACCAATAGGGTTGTCTTATGGAAGTGTGGTCAGGATGCGAATGTCGCTCATGAGGAAGGTATGCTGTAGTGACGAGCTCCAACAAGAGCAAAACTCGAGTCTAGTGCTTCGTTTCCGAAGAAACCCGTTGAAACATCCACCTACATGCGAAAGTTGTAATCACTCGTCAGTAGTGTTCAACATATATCGATCAAAATCTTTTGCTACTTATCAATAAGCAAACGGACTTATTCGACAACTAGTCTGAGCACATATCAAAGTCTAATTTATCCATTTTCTCCTTTGCAGATGGCTTAGTCGTTCATTGGCATTGCACAGGCTTTAACCGTCAAACATGCCAGAAAAATATGTGCTAAGCGCGTTTGTATTCATGTGCTTAGCTCAACAGACAGCATGAAATGATCTGAAGGTATGAAATCCCTAATATATCTTATGTGCTACGGAAGTCTCTTCGTGCATAATCGGTGTTTGCTGACGCATGTCGTGTTCCTAGAGGCTTGCAGTTGACAATTTGGGTAAGCTGAATCGGGTACACTTAGTAGGAGACTGATCTGGCACTGACTATTACAAATGCCTCACAATCATGAGAAACGGAATTCAACTTCTCTTCTATACGAATATATACGATACTGGTAAGCTGTAGTAAAAAACGAAAGTGGACTTTAGGACTATTTCTAGTAAGCAGCTATCCAAAGATTTTATTTAACTACTGCAACAATAATCAATCGTCAGCGGGGTTCAATTCTTAATACATCTGTAAAGATTAGTTGATAGCCTATACTGTTTATCTATTGTTCCGATTGACATTGGCATATGCTAATGTTCGTGCAATCGAACATGAATACGGAACATGCAAAATTGCTAGGTAGACAACTAAGTCAACAACGTTGTAGTGTTTCAGGCGGATGGATGAAATGATGTGGCGTAATTAGAATTTGGTTAAAAATAATATAAATCGTAGCAGGTATGTTACAATTCAGTTTCAGTTGTTTAAAACTGATTGATGTCTTGGTTAGCCAAAACCTAACCACACAGCAGTCAATCAAGTTCTGCACGCCAGAGTACAAGGTAGATTTCACTCACGCACATGAGGTCACTCCCGTATCGTTCATGTGTCGGCCCACGCATAAAGAAGTAACGTGGCCCGATGAGACAGAGAGAGATCACAACAACCAACATACATGAAACGCTAACTGTGCAAGTTCCTACGTATCAGCTTCTTCTATCATCATCCCTATCGCACTGCTTGAACTTATCGTGATTTGTCACGTAACCTACGCATTTTGTCATAAAGTTTTGTTGACAGAATATTGTTTGCTGATCTGACTGCTGTGTGTGTGCGCAATTATTTAAGCCTAGCTGGCATTTTGTTCTCTTACGATATTTTCATAAATGCAGAAAGAATATATGGTGTGATATGTTAACACTTGGTTTACTTCCATCAGTCACAAACGTAAAACATTCCAGTTATATACATGAAACAGATAAGGGTAAACAGAGACCAGACAGGCCTGCAAACATACTAAGTGGTTTGTACTCAAGACCATAGAGTAAGTTAATATCTCTTGAACAGTTATCCCTCTTACTCGCTACAACTACTCACATATATCCGTATGCTACATGACGCCACAGCTCGAAGTTACTACAGTCTTCTCTGAAGCTAGCTACTTGTGTACCATAGTTTAATTTCTGCGTCTTTTACAACCTCGTGTGACATACTGCAAATAAGTACTTGTTTTTCCACAGTCTGCTCTTTTCTTTCGTGGACTTGTCTGACCAGTTTAAGAAATAGCCCCGGCATGACTAGATTCTCATACTGCATTGCGCGATAGGATCCAAGCCAAATCGAAGAGGATACTTGTATTCTCAGTATTTATCACAGAATCTAATGGAGTAAGGGCCGTAGTCAGTTGAGTTTTTCGCCAACTAAACTGACAGTAAAACTGCTAGCAACATTATAAGCCCTCACTACAAATGAGACAGTATGTAATTACCAAATGTGCGAAGTAACTATAGAAGTTTGAAATGAAAATGCGAGGACTGTTAGTGGTAAATTCTCGCACGGGCCCATTAATTCGAGACGACCGTTAGCGCGGAAAATTGGAACATAACGTCTACATTATGGAGTCAGGATTAAACAAAGCTAACGAAACTGTGAACACCAATGAACACGTTCTCAATATTGATGGTTGGCGATGGGTAACCGTTAATTTCACAGCTGACTAACGGTTTTGACCAATTAGCAGAGATCACTGAAGACATATTTCAGGCACTTTGGACATTGGTGGTGACTTTGACAAAGAGGATATGGTTAATTTTATGACACAACGAAGAGAAAAGCCGTCTGACAGATAAAGCTGGGAGATTAACTGTCACTAATGAGCCATTTCATGAAATCCATTCATGAATCCAATTCAGTAAGGGTTGTTGCATTTTTAGAATCAAAGATCCACCAATTCCGTTTGTACATTTTCCCTAACAAGCAAACGAGAGTGACATTCACAGTGTGGATTTGCCTTAAAATGTCCGCTCCGAAGTACGTTTCAAACAATTAGACAATTTACCGGAGTGTACACGATACCTTATTGTTAGTTTTGAGATATAGTTCGATATAAATTAATTTTTTTTAAACTGGAAAGCTGATAAGACAAAGACATTCTCACTTAGAACGTCTTGAGTCTGCATCTAACAGAGGGAGCTCAATTGGCAGACTTGACATATGCATGATAACTAGAAATACGATTTTTTCAAAAAAGGATAGCCATGAGAGTCAGCTAATGTGAGTTGACTATACACGTAGCTCGAATACAATGAGAGTAGCAACAATTGTATATCGTGTACATTTGATGTACGTAAACATCGCAAACAAATGTCACATGTTTTAACGTTTCTCTGGCCAAAGAATTGTTTCACCTTCATATCTGATCGAATTCCTTGTTTTGTAGCTGTTTGAACGAAACATTTCTCAAGCTGTCACGGATTCCAGCAATTGTCTGATTGCACAGTTTGTTCTGATATGCATGCACAAACGCATAATTTAGTCACAATGCACATGTAGACCTTAACTTTCACGATGTCTTTATGCTCGTTTACAGAATACAGGCTACAAAATTCTTATAGCTTGTACTAATAGAAACTATAGGCTGTGAACACTTCAGTTCCTATTCCATAAGTGGGAACACAAATTCGAACGATACTCAGCGAAAAGTCATTCCACTTAATAGTAACGAATCGTAATTTCAAAACGTTTATGAGTATTCAAATTTTAAACGTCAAAACAACATTGTGAATATTTTAAACCTAAACTATTTGAACACTGATCTCAACAGTCTCTTAAACGATTACAGTGAAATTCGCCGTGCAAAATTTGTCAGATTTTACCATTAAATATACATACTACATTCCATCAATTGGTTTTCTGATGTAGAAAAAAATATTCCGTGTAACAGTACGTTCCGATTATTTGGAGTACGGTTTAAAAAGGCACTTTCTTCATTCCTTTCTGTCAAAACAAAGTAACACGGAACACAAAGCTTAGACAAACAAGGTTGAACTAACCACCATGCTATCTACCACTAAGCGTCCTTGTATATTTTGCATATACGTTGCTTAACTGTAATGCCTTCTGAAGGTATTTACGAGGTTTTAACATCGTTTACGCCAGTAACACTAGCTGCTTTATATGCGGGATCCTCATTATTATGATTTCCTACTGAAAAGCGCTCTCTAAAATTATTCGTTCACAGGATGATTCCGAACTATGGCCTTTCCGGTCCCTTTTCGTTACAAAACTTTCAACTTCAGATTCTACCAGTAGCATCATTGTATGAAACTATGGCTTACATCACCGAATGTTCCGTGCAGTTTAACAAAAAAAATATACTTCTACAGTGTGTTCGTGATTAGATCTATTTACAGGATTGCCAGATGCTGTGCTTGTATTTGAATTACGAGATTAATCATGTGGTCACGAAGGTCACCAACGTAGGTTAACATTATATCAAGGTCGTTTTGATGTGAACTAGAAACTAACAGCATTCAAATGAACAATACAATATAAGCAGTTTTACTACACACTACTTTGGAAAGACGGGACAAAAGGTAATTACCAACTAACTCTAAATACTTCGTCGTTGAGCGGACAAACAAACACCGTTAAACTTGAAAGCCTGTAACATTTCCCAAAAATAATCCATAACGACTCGACAAACAGGGTTTTCACGTGAAACTACTATACTAACACATCTATAGCCTAGAGAATTAGCAATAACTATCAGTTTAGAGAATTTTCAACGCAGTCTCCATGACTAAACCGGAAACATAAAATAACGTACCTTGCTGTTCTATACAACAATCCAGTCCAATGATAACAACAATAAATTTGTCAATAACCGCTACTTTCCGACACACTATAAAAAGCCATGCCACGGGCGAATGTAGAGGAACATCAGATGTTTCTAAAGACTTCAATCATATGTGGTACAAATCTCTTTCAATCTGCATTCACACTTCAACTTAGTCCAGTCATAAGATTTAGTGTCAGTTCCCCATTGTTTTCGTAGGGTTATTTCCGATGATGTCTGGTGCAAATAGACACAACTATTGTTTCCGTTCACTGAGAATAATCATTTGTAAGCGCTGAATATTTCTAGCGAAGCAGCCAGGACGCATCACGCCATATCGGTCGGTGGTGTGGTTCCACTCAGTCACTCAGCTTGGAGCCGTGCGGTCGAACACCTGTGTGCCCTCTGGACTGCGTTTTCTCGCGTCTGCTTTCAGATGCCCTCTGTAACGTTATTTGTTCTAGCGGCCTGACTGCCGTACATGACCGTTCCATCTTATTCTCTCTGTGTCTGACTGCCATGTATAGTCGTCCAATTTGATATGCTTCGCGTCTTGTCTACCATTTATGGTAGTCGTTTCGTTTTATAATTTTAGAGCCTCTGTGGCTTAATTTTGACTCTGCCAATAAACGCGTCTCTTCTAATTCTCGGTTTTGGCCCAAACGACTGAGCGCATAATAAAGAGGACGACTCAGTAAGATTGAAACTAACAAAGTCGTTGTATATAGGTAGAAATGCAGACTTCTTTCAGTTGCACAACACCACCACATATAAACTCGTCCAGTAACATCGTACACTAAAACGTTGTAAAAAAAAGTTGCTGAAGGAACGCCTGTACAGCTGTCATGATTGACGCATCACGTACAGTTCGCCACTGAGTGGTTCTCAAATTAAATGTGACACGCAGCGGATGCTTGGACCTTTAAATGCAGCTATCTAGATCCGTTTTATGACTAATTATCAACTTTTACAAACTCATCTTCGGAAGATGTGGGAAAATTAACGAAGTGTATTCAAATCACAAAATAATCAAAATAAACATGAACTTCATGAAAAAGTTAACAAGTAAGCACAGGCGGTATCAGTCATGGGAAAAAATCCATCGATTCAGTTTTGGGGTTAATTCAACTACAATAAGGTTGGGTTTATGTAGAACTCGAAATAAATACGAAGGTAAGGAAGAATATTAAAACTGGATGCGTGCAAATGAACGGTTTTACTGCGATTTAGTGGAAGAAATCTGATTAATGGTGTAAGTTGTCTTAGATGGAATAGTGTTCTGAAAACGTTTCGCATGTTATGAAATAGACAGTGACAATAAACTTAACGAACTGCTTATGGTGATGTGAAATACAGCCGGACAGATGGTTTGTGGATCTGGCAAACTAGTTGCCTCGATTAGTCACGAGAGATTGTTGCACCAAACTTCTCTAGATTTAAGCACAAAAGTGCGACTTGGAAGGAAATAACAGTACATCGCATGAGACGCGCTAAATGTCTCAAATTCTGCAACACGTAGTTAGGAAATGTTGTCTTTATTTTATCTCCCACACATAGATTCATACCAGGCAATAAACCAGCAAACATTTGTTAACCGATGCTGTAAATTAAACCATAAAATTTCCAAAGCTTTAATAATCGGTTGGTGGATGTTGAGGGTCTTCGGAATGCAAACAAAAAAATGACGTTGACAGTTCATAATCATTGGTGAAAGAAGTGACAGGTAATCACAAAAGTCAAATAAATCAAATCCCAATGTTATAAACAACATGTCTTCAGCTGACACCCGTTATACTTAAGCACAACGACGGGTAATTTACCTTCTGCTCTGATGTTCTTTTCAAATTCCCGCTTACAAGACAGTGAAAAGTCTGTACTTGGATAACTGAACCAAAACAAAACCGGTGAGAAGAGTGTCTCACCCAGTGCTTGTTTTCTAACGCTGTGCATATAAACGCTAGTTAAAAATCGTCCGGGCAGTAGGCGTGAAATGATTGTCTCGTCTGCTAGGCCGCAGACTAAACGAAGCGAATACGGCACTGCATGAAATGAAGCAAATTCAAACGCGAGTAAACTTAGTTGGTAAGCTGGCTAATCGAGAAAATAGCCAAAGATGCCATGACGCAAGGTTGGTTGTCTCGTGCAAACGGGGTTGCACACAATCAGTTGGAATTCTCAAAAATATTTTGACATAATTTGACTGGAAGAGATTTCACCTATCTTGGGACTAAATTTGTGGAGAGTGTAACGTAATCTTCCGGTATAAATGACCAGGATACACTTGTCCGTCTAATCAGCTCTTCGATGTAGCAATATGTGTTTTACTGACCAAACTGCATTTGAAAACACCTTATTGCGAACAAACTTGGACTGTTAAAGTTCAAATGGATGTTCATTATTGTCGGATCTACAAGTACACCGCAGATTGAGCTTGCTTGACAGCATTGTATACCCACACTGACGCAGGATATACGACCTTGCTTACTATCGCTGTTGAATCCTACATAGATCATGAAACCTTTCTCCCAGAAGTTCTGACTCTGGTAACATTACATTTCAAACATCCACCCATTACAACATATGCCACCATGGTGACTCGAAGGTTCATGCCACTTCTCTGAGTAATATTAAGGTACTTGTCTGAAGGACATAGATGGACTGTTCCTGTGCGCTATATGTAATGTCCACTTAGTTTATAGTTAGCTGTGTAAATAATAATTTTATAGACAGTCCAGGTGATAAGACTGCCGTCACGAAATCGATGATTCTGTGATTGAATTCGACTGATCTCGGAGTCCCGATATTTGATTGCACGTCGAAGTGGTTTTATTGTATCGGGATACATTTAGAAGCGGGGTCGTTACGTACAATATCTGAGTGGTATTTTTGAAAAGTCATATTGTTTCGAGATTTAAATTCGCCGACACTCCCCATACTATAGGCAAGGTTTGGCAGTTTACGATTTGCCAGCTGAATGCCTATGACCGAAAGCCCCATTATCGAATGTCATATCCATCCACCCGTTGATCTCAGCAATCAAGCCCGCCAGTAAGTCTATCCGTGCAAATATGTATGCATCTCACCTTCTCCGAAAATAAACTGCATAAGAACCCGCAAGATTGACAACCAATCTGAGAGTTCTGTGAGTTTTGTTTCATTCAGTTTGTCGCCCAAAACTTAAACGCTGCCACTTGTAACCGGTAGCTAATCACGCAAATATTTCTGATTGTTAGTTCAATAAAATAAATGTTTTATATTGTTTGGTATGATTACTTATTACCAGTTACAGCTGAACGTGGCCTGCTGTTAACTTATTGTTTGCAGTATTCGGCCACTGTTTGATAAAATGGCACTGAGACGGAACCCGAAAGGTGGAATTATTCAGTCCAGCTTTAATAGACTTATGACAGATGAAGCAAAGAATGAACATACCACTGAATGTTTTTGAACATATTCCTCTTAGATGAGTACTCAAGTAAGGTTGGACTGGGAAATATATAGGAAATGATGAGAAATGGGCGAACGAGCGCTGCGATTCATGGAGAACATAAGTTCAGTGGTGAACTTTTCAGAAACATTCTTCGAAAAATTAGACTCATCACACAGTTCAGCACGGTTAGTAGTGTAGCACACACCACCGCTGAACTAACAGATATGATAAATCGGATGACCTTCAGCGTGACAAGGTCACATGCCCCTAATTTCTTAACGATTCCCAAGATTCAAAGGCTCACAATAACAACTACATCAGTTTAATTACGCAGGATGGTCTGTAGGCTGGCGTTCTGCGAACCTAGTAACTGGGATAATATTTATATGCACGTAACGAAGGACTAAACGAAGCCTTTGAACTCTACGAGTTTAGTCTGGCAACAAAACAATCATAAATGACTGGAACCTCAACTTTGCTCATCAGTTTGTCAGTTACATTGTATTACTTGTGATCTGCTGGTGCAATGAACTCTTTTATAACGTTTCATGTAATACACTTTAGCAGCTTCGAAGGATAGATTATTTTCACTGATCCAGCTTGTGTAGTGAAGTATTGTATAGAAGTAAAGTGTTGATAATGGGTTATTGATTGTACACTTCCTCCGTTTCTGGCTTCAGAACAAATGAAAGACGCGTGTCTGTGCGTGGTTTTGACCTTGGTTTACTTAGATGAGTCAAGTCACACCCTCAGGCAAGACAGATGACAACGTGCACACAGTTAACATTTAGCGAATCTTTTCCGCAAGCAAGGGGCAGCGTTCGGGAAGCAGTGAGGGAATGACAACAATCAAGTGACGCACAACACGTGACAACCAAAACGGTTGCGATTGTGCCAAATGACGAACTGAATGGGAGGTATATCATGTGACACTTGAAGATTAACGTTGTCGATAGTGGAACGAGTGGCAGCATACGGCAAACGCACGCCGACCATAAATTAATCAAATTGGTGGGTACCGGGTGAAGCGCAAGGCGAATTTCTAATCGGGGCTGAGTAATGGTCGAATTAAATCTGTTGACCGGGCACTACTAGTGACCCCTTAATGGCCGCGTGCATTGTGTTGGTAACATGACATGCAAATCTGTCGCTGTAAATTGCAACGTCTTTAAAAAACGATCAGTCACCGGTCAGCTTATCACAGTCCGTGTCAGTACACACATGAAGAATAACCAAGTACGTATAGTAATCAACACAATATTTCGACTGATCAGCTTTTGTCACCGGTGGAACTGACTCGAGTTAGATTGCAATGCATTATACCGGTCTTGGTTGACATTCTTAAATTCGGTTGTTAATCCATAGCCCTCTACATTTTTGTGCAGTAGTCAAACCAGTAATCTGTAAAGAATCAAAAGTGTGTCTGAAATCCGGATTGCACGAGGGGAATTGCAAAAGTGAGCTGACCCTGTTTCCTTGTGTGTAAACAGTTTCGTTGCAATTACTTAGATCTTGTTAGTTTCATGCACTTGTGACGCAATGACTAAAAGCGAACCCAGCTATATTGTTGCTGACGGTAGAGTTTTTCGTGGTTGCCAGCCCCTATAATATCACACCACCCGGAACTGGTCACTGGTACATTTGGCAGAGTTATCGTTTGAAGCACTTGAAGGATTTTTGCATTTGTTACTGACTGGCAATAATCGTTTTTCACATTTATTGATAAGTCAACAAAGAAGGTTCATGATGTGTCCTATGCACAGGTCATGGGGAAGCCTATTACTTAATTGTCACGTTCACTTTTAAATCACTCCGGGAATTTATGCATGCTAGTCCGATAACCCTGAACTTATATTATTCATATAGTTTACAAGACATACTAATCTGGTAACAGTTTACTTGAAATGGTGCTCGGTGAGAACTGATAAATAGCGATTTTATATCCATGGAAAGCGCCACGACTTATATTGCATTCAAAACGAGTATGTGTAAGCACCAACGTCTTCATTTTTAACTATAATTGTGGTGGATTATCAGGCTGGAGGTGCGAGTATTCCAACACTCAGAGGAATACCTCAACGCAAGGGTAGGTACGTCTAAAAGCCCACAGTGAGCGGATTGGGGACAACGTGGGCGACCGGATCAGTCATTGCTCGATTAGATCGGACCAACGAGGGAGAGATGGCAGACAAAATAGGATGGACGACCAGATCGGAGGCGCGATTATTCCAGCATCCAGAGGAATATTTCGCTATGGTCGTGGAATACAATAAAAGCCCACGATGGATGGCTTGTGGACAACACGAGCGACCGGATGAGCCATCGCTCAACGAAATCGGACTAACGGACGAAGAATAGCACGCGAAAAACCCGCAGATAGAAGGTATCGATCACACACAAACCGGGCAGAAGTGCACATGACGTGTGAGCGGAAACCGGG
Source organism: Paragonimus skrjabini miyazakii (assembly GCA_014338405.1). NCBI lineage: Eukaryota > Metazoa > Platyhelminthes > Trematoda > Plagiorchiida > Troglotrematidae > Paragonimus > Paragonimus skrjabini miyazakii. Next base: position 34,115 of record JTDE01001681.1, on the reverse strand, counting down.
GCATGTTGTCGACTGGGATTCTGATCCATAAACACGAGCGCATCGTGGTAACAAGCGAGGTAGGCAATAAAGATTGTGCTTCATTGGATGCCCTTCCGCTACAAAATTACTTATTCAGTGCTGACAAAGCAGTGTGCATGAACGATTTCTACTATACAGTGCACTAGAAAACGTAGATGTTTCGCACAGACTGATATTCTGACAATCATATCTTATTCATAACACGTCACGTGACCTTTCTGGAAAAAGAGGATTCAACAACCAACAGTTTCCAGCATAAGCAAGCTGTGAATACCTAACTTATGTAGAGTGTCTTCTTAGGATTGTCGCGAACATTGTTGATGCGGTTACGACGAAAAATAATGAATGAACTAATTGTTGAAAGTCGCCACATTCCGGAGCGAAAGCAAAAGTCAGTCCTCATGGCGCAAAGCGAAGCTCAGTTTATTGAGTTCCTATTGGTTATTTTATAGACAAGATGCATCTGTAAAATGAACAATTACAATTGGTGCTGACGCTTTAGTTTTCCCATTGGGCGGCTTGGTTCCGCTTGTAGTTCATTTGTTTTAACGTGTGACGCACTTAAACAATTTGTTTTACCCCGATGTTCGTTATAACATAACCCGATGCTAGGGCGGCGAGCTGTCCTTATGAGTCCGCGCACTGACATACCAGTCTGCTCGCGTTGTCGACACTGATTGTCCGTAGCCCTCTGCGAATCACTGGTTGACTTAGTATCGATGAGTTTGTCCAATCCGATCCCTTTACACCAGTGGGGCATTATCTTTAAGTATGCGGAGTACTGGTGACTTCAGGTGCTATTTTGCGAAGCGTTATCACTATGCAATGTCTATTAACTTGACCGGTTCAGTAAACAACTGGT
>JTDE01001681.1:13503-29032 GCA_014338405.1 Paragonimus skrjabini miyazakii | reverse complement strand
ACTCTAGTTTTCATTAATGAAATCGTTTTTAGCCTTCTCTTCAATTTTGCAACAGAGTATGTACTCTCGGCTTCTTATAAATCGCGGAATTTTGTAAAAACAAACTAATGAATGTTTCCAGTACTGTCTGTAATTTCGTGTCTCTCACTTTGAAAACTATTTATGTTACAATGTCAGTACAACAGCCAAAATTTACCACACGGCATTTATTCGTTTATGCATAGAACGCCAAAGTAGCAATCGTACAAACAACAACGTGAATTCCATTTAAATCGAGTATTTTATCGCATATATATATATATATATATATATATATATACGTATGGATAACCTGTGAATCACGCGTTACCGAATTACGCAAGTTCTTACTATACCACTGTTTACCATCTCATAACAAATTTGACGAGTTCATCACAATTAGAATGAAAATCACAGCCCGTGGTTAAGAACTGAAGGAAGAATGACACCTTTTTCCAGAAAACGTAATACATCTAGTGCACTGTTATCAACCTAGTGTTTTGCTATGCTAATCTTTGAGATTAAGGCATCGGATGAGAACCTAATACGTCCTTCTGTTTAAGCCTGAGCGTCCCGACAGTAACTCAGCCCACTTACAACCATGAGACGGGAATAATGTAGTGAGTAATGACCGAATGTTTTGTGTTTTAATATGGAAATAAACATGTGAGGAAAAATCGAACTTTATCATCGAGAAAATTACAATAGTACAGCCAGAGTGAATGGATGCATGGTTCTATAGTTTGAAACTACGAACACATGCTGAGTCATAATCTTCACTGAATATAACATTCGGATTGTTTTTTCAAATTCACCCACAGGCTCTGTGACCTCATAAAACTACATGCGGACTGTGTGCATGGAACCACGAATGGGATTGTACACAACTAATGTACGTATATGTTTCTATTCTCTTGATGAACGGCCTTGTACACCGCATCAATCGGAAAGGCTATAGTGACTAAGACTTCGATGCTCCCAGATCCAACCTTGTCAGACAGGCCAAACGAGGAAAAGTAGTCGCACGTACTGAGTTTTATTTTGTATCACTGACCGCGTGTAGGCGTTTGGATATTCAGACACGATCCTGTGAGCTTACAGCGGAACTACTTTTGCAGATTTCGCACCAGTCTTCCGACCAGAGAAAAGGGGGTTAGAGAAGGTACCTTCAAACAGAAGTGTAATCCGATCGCCCAACAGTTCAGCGTGACAACCGTCGCAATATTCGATATGGTCGAAAAACCCTGTTTCATTCAGAAGCCTGATATGGGCTCGAATATATCAACTGCGCGCTGTGATCATCCAAATCACACATGGATGTCTTATTTACTGCGCCTCTGAGTTGGGCAAGGCTCTGACTTCCAGCTGTGTCAGACTGTTGTCATTGGATCCGTGTAAGGTGCCCCAAGAAGACTGTGTATCCTGTTTTCTTGCAGGTCAGACTTTTGAACCAGACGCTACAGGTAGAGTCTCCCAAGAAAGCCCTATCTCCAGTTGTCTTGTCGGTCAGACCATGAACCACAGACTCGGGATGTGGTCCCTCAAACCAAAGCTCTTCCACGATACAAACGACCGGAAACTATCGAAAGTCTTCATCGCCCTAATAAACCAGTCTGTTCGTTTTCATCTTCCTATACTCTGCTACCAACTATCCTCTCTTCAAGCCATGACAACTGGTGAAGTTTGGAGCGGTTAACGTCTACACCTGCCGATCAACAGGTAAGCTTGCTCCTCTAGCAAACACCCTATCGTGTCGGGAACTTGGCATTTGCTGTCTCCGAAACGTGCCTTTACAACGTCATTCATATGATTTCACCCTTACGTAATGCTGCGGGTCAACGGTTCTTTCTCGGGGACTCTGGTGTCGGTAAGGCCTAATCCCAGGATCAAGCTGGAGTGGGGATTACATCGAGCTGTAACACAGGGCAGAGCCTGCTCGATTGGGTTCCAGTGAATGGTCGTCTGTGTGCCGTCAAACTAAGTAGGTCCGTCAGAGTCTTGCGACACAGACTAGAAAGATATTTCAAGTTGAACAACACCCACAATTGATCGCAGCTGTCGCATCCCCATAGAATTTCCAGTCGACCCCTTTCGAAAAGAAGCAATAGACTCGAGTTTCATTCTCATTAGAGCTCGTCAGCAGTGCATATCCTCGCCACTGCCGAGACTTGAACCACGGACACGCTGTTCATGAGGCAACCGTGTTTACCACTGCGCCATCAACCTCACGTTAGGCACGACCGAATAATCGCATGTGAACCCTCAACCACTTTTGTTTGTGAGTAATGATCAGGTTGCCCGATCGTCTCGATAGGAGACACAGTTACTGTCAGTTAACTCCAATCGATAACCCATCAGTAATAGGAAGATATTGTTTGTTTGTCATATCTGCATAAGCTGTAACAGATAATGTTTCAAACGCTATGAAGAATGTTTTGTACGATATCCACTTAGACTGCGAGACAAACGACATTCGGACATCGTTGTGCTTACCATGATATGAACCCACAATTCGGTCGCCTTATTCCAGAGAATAGGAAGCTGGAGTGTATGTTAAATGTCCATGCGCGACGTACTGACAATGACGATCGACTGCTACAATTATGTGCATCTCACAGACTCTATGTATCGATTAGTACATCTCGACAAAAACGACGGTATTGCATCATTTGGAGCCTACCATATGCTATTCAGTCATGAGAGCAAAGTGATGACATCATCGTCAATTCTCGGTAGCACAACGTCCCTAAAGATTGTCACTCATTTTGAAGTAACTACCACAACCCAGGTCATACTATCGCTCGTGAAGGTTTTGCTTTATCGTTTAGTCACAGATCATCTGTTCACAAGCATGAAGTAGACAGTCGGAAATTAAGCGATTAGGATGCATGAAACGCCCAACAAACATGAATGACAGCTAAACTGGTGGAGTCACAACAATGGAGTGACCCAAACGAGCACTGGGCAAAAATATCAACAATTATGCGAACTCGTTATGAAGAGGTCTGCTTCACAGGTACGACGGAATTGGATCTCTGCTGATTCAACAGAGCTTGTGAACAAACACTGACTGATCCTTCTGACCCAGAATATACCATAGACTGACGTGAGCTGAAACGCAAATTTCTGCGTAAGCGCCGTAAGGCTCACTTTTGTGAGCAAGTCAGAGATGTAGAAAACATTTCTATCAGAAAAGAACCGGTTGTAATGAAATTGGACTGCAGCGGTTTCTTGAGTGGTTAAAGTTCAGTCAATCAGTGTTAGCGCACAAGCTGCTAAAGGAGGGAATTATACTCAAACCGGCGTCAACCAATCATAGACAACGATTGGCTGCTGTTGAATGCGTATCTGTTTCCAACGACCGAGCTGCTAGGAGCACGGCTAAACGTGAGGACGCCTGCTGCGTAAGAGCAGTCGTAAATAGTGTTCTTCTACAAAAAGGCTGCTGTTTTTTCTTCAATAAATTGAGACTGCTTAGTGCCGCTCAGATTCCTGTTCTGATTTTTCTCGACTGAGCTGCTCAGTACGCGACACACAGCATTGTTTTCCTTGATTCGTGGTTGCACTGGCCTTTGGTAAGGTGTTAGTGAGACTAAATGTGAGAAAGGTAGTTCAAGAATTTACAGCTTGTCACGGCGACTTAACAGATAGATAAAACACTTCCAGGGAGAGTTGGTCTGATCTCAACCAGCTGTGCAGTATGGGGACTGTGTGGTTAGTTATGGCATTTTTTCGGTGTGGCTGCTTATGGTTGGAACAATCGGCAACGCGCTCAGGCGATGACTTGGTCACGGAGCATGATAGCTCTGACCACTCAGCTGAGCAGGCTACGTAGCGGCTATGTGGCTGGGTGAAGAGTTCGCAATTATCCACACCGTTGGTTGGAAACACTTTCCGGCGCAGTATTGTGTCACGGTCAGTGGCAGCCTGTATTCGCAGACGTGTTGACACTTGTTTCCTGAAACTCAATTGTTTTAACTGTTTATTTTCTTCTTTGCCGCGGTATATTCCTACCCATCTGTTACTCTGCAGTTTCGTGGACCATCGCCAGGACTAACGATAGCCCGAGCCAATTTACCCGTGAGTACGGATTATAGTTGAAAATGGTGATATGTAGGTATAACCTATGGCGACAAAACAGTGAAACTAATGATTATCACATAGATGCACATGAGGATAGAGCAATGGTTTCAGAGTCACAACAATTAGATCGATTGCGCCAGCACCTGCTGCCGACAGAGAGCAGATGTGTGGTGCTGAATTAACCACGCACGGAAAAACGCCAACATCCCGGGGTTGCGAGTGCGTAATAGAATCACGAACAAAGTGGTGGGTCCAACCACATGACCTGTTGCCGCTTAGTTTCTCATGGTTAAAGCTGGAGTTCTGTTTGACTGCTGACATACCGATCTGCATTGAGTCTTTGCTTGCACTAACCACTTAGGGATGTGCACCGTCTTCCTGTCGCAGGTTTCTGTTTGCTTTATCAACGTATGAGTCACCACGACTGCAAGTGAACTGGTAGATGATATAAAGGGCAGCCTTCCGGGAATTAGTGACCAGTGCAGTGGAGACTTGTTCTACAGATATGTGTGCTCAATAGCAGATTCCAACTTTCGACTTACATCGTTGGTAGTGTGATCTCAAGCGTAAAGAAAATTGAGAAAACTCAGCCTTTTCGGCTATGATTGTGGTTGGAAACTGGCTAGTAGCCCTCTGCAATTAATTTCAAAGAATTTGGGTGGATATTTCTTTCAAACAGAACAATCTTCAGAAACTTACCTCTTGAGTTCAGGCAAGCCATCGTGCATGACAGCTTTTATTCGATAAAGAAGAGTTCGCACTATATCACGCCTGTAAATTATGGGAGCAAATGAAGAGAATTGCTTGTTTTTAGTATATTATTTAATCGAATGATGAAAATAAACGAACTGCTTGCGTCTTGCTAAATGTGTCCTCCTGTCGACCTGTTGAACTGTTTCAGCTTACGACTGTTAATCACTGCGACCTGTCCGTCAATCTAGAATGTGACTGTGGCGTGTAGATGACGACTCCTTTACGTTTGCTGCGTCTTAACCTGTTTAACCTCAAACGTCCTTATAAAGAGTCTTTCAAGTGAGTATATCACAGATCGCCTAAGCAAACGCGAAACCCTATCCATCGACTTCTTCAAGTCTGCTTACTATGATTACCCTCCTAAAACGTCCTCTCGCTCGAGTTCTTCCTCGTCCGCCACCTAGCTTTTCTTTGCTGACACTCCAATCAGCAGCTCGGATGAGCCTGTTCTGAAGCACCTAAGCATTTAAAATCGATTACTAATCAGTTCAAACTCAAAGATCACTGGCTGAAGCGGTTTATGGGACAGTAGTAACGTATGCGATAACAGTGTCGTGAAACAGAAAAAACATACGAAAAACAACAGTTACATGCATTCATTCATTTTGTTTATTTGTACGTTCGTTATCATTAGGTTGCTTGGTTGATTGCGTCATTTATCCTTGTATCGATAGAAAGGCGCCTTCTTTTTAGTTCCTGCCGCGTGCCACCACCACCGAGCGTGACTACCTGCGATTATGTATTTGATATCGCACACAAACGTTCCATGGAAGCACCACTTCGAACATTCAAACGGTTTTCCGCTGTGATCGTTTTGGCACTATTAAGGAAGGAAGCTCGAATGAGAGCTCACTAGGAGCTGTGGATATTAGTGCTCCTGCAGCTGCGGTATTTGTAATCTGTCGTTTCAGTGGTACAGTGATCGGATATTAGTTAGTACGACACGACATAGATCAAGTCAAAGGTAGCTGGATAAAGTTGTCCTCATCAGAATCAGTACTCTTCTGGGAGAGGAGTTGTATAGCGACGTACAGATCTCATTGACCTGCCACGGTATGATAAGTAAAGTAGCTCCAAAACTTATAGTTGTGTATTGTACCTAGGTTAGTAAGAAAGTCCACATGACTTACACTGTCTGATTGTTTGTTTGCATGTCCTACGACTGTGTGGCGCGAACTTGAAAACCACACAATACCGGTTTCCTCGCCCATCGACAACCGGTATCTAATCTCTCCAACTAACTCTCCGTGTCAGTGTGGTTTATAGCGTCACATGAGACTAGTACTTTCTGTCAAGTAAATATTCGGTTTCTCTATCCAACTATCTTTTGCATAACACATTTCCGTTAATCCGCATCTGAGAAAAGCGACTTGGTGCATCGTGCACTAAATTAATCCTGAATATATCCACTGGCTGCAAACTTGTTATTTTTTCAAGAAAATATGAAACAGGCAAACACTACCATAGTCTGTACCGATATGTTTTCACGGATAATTCGTGCAGTCTAGATGTTCACAGGGAACAGAACTTGTGGATAAACCTATCACATGCTTTGAAAAGAAAAACAGTCGCACGATGAACTTGCGAAATGAGTGAAAATCTCTCAAAAATAATAGAAGTACACGGATGAAGAAAGCACACTAACTAACTGACTATAACAATTCTGAATATGAAGTGGACTTAAACAACGGACAAGATAAATGATGTTCGTTCGTTATTGTTGAAAAAGACAATTTTAACCGTACTGTCATACTATTAAGAGTAAGCATCATGATCGCACAAACCAACAGCTTGTAATTTCTATTTCCTATTCAGCAGCACGTTTTCTCACCATCGATGACTCATTCAGGTCATTGCACCTATTTCTGGGCATGATTAACCTAGCAAAACTGAATGTATTCCAAATCTACAATCAAACAAATTGTGTTTTCAAACCCCAAATGTGTTTGTCCCAACAGTAAAGGAATATAAAAAAAAGCAAACGTTCGGAGACAAAATATTTTTGTTTGTGGAAAAAAATGCGCTGTTCTCATACTGGTATCCGCCATACGAAAATGGGAAGGCATTTAGGCGAAATAATGAAGTCACTCGAGCAACTAGTAAAGTGTGAACGGTAAACAATAGACAAACTGAACTGTCGACACTTTTTAACTCAGACGCCAACACTTATCTTGTCGAGTGGCTGTCGCACTACTCGTCTGTGTGAAGCTATACTAGCTCTTGACATCTACTACAAATTTACAATTCTTGAGTTGACCAGTGTATCAGAGCTGGCGGATCGCAATTGTGTAGCACCACAACGTCCTCCGGTTAACTGTTTCAGTGTACAGATTAATCATCGTAAAGCATCTGGGATATGAACTACATGGTCGGCTGTAGACAGGATTACTGAAAAGTTACGGCAGGGAATACAAATTAACAAGGGTCCGATTTTCTTTGATGGCAACACCATCGTTCGGCGACCAGGAACATGTTTTGAAAATAGACACAGCTATTTAACTTCAAATCGAAATATTATAACAGTAGGTGCCCCACCGCGTAACACGCCAGATGAACACACGAAGCGGTTTGCAGAATAAAATGAGCTTAATCCCCGAAGCGAAAACAGCGTAGTAAGCTTGTGGGGCCCACACCCATTCGGTACAGGCGATGAACATGAAGCGGATCACTTAAGTGCATAAAAAAATTCGAGTGAGCAACACGCACCAGTCGTGACCTCTCGTAATCGTAATTTGACGCCAGAAAGATCACAGATTTTCATTGCCTACAACGACCGAAAGTGGTCATTCTGTCCACCTACACATAACTAGTTAAAACGAAAACGTCAACGCTGGTGATTGAAATTGGATAGACATTACATTCAAAAAATAGGCCAATGTACCAGCACTCATCAACACAGCTGTTGAAATACTATAAAGCGACTTGTTTTAAGATAAAACGGTGTACATATAAAGAGAATTAATTATATAACACGGTTGTAGTTGCAAGCGAATACCATGTGGAACGTTCCAGTCGAGCTGACTGAGTGACGAGAACAGCACGAAACCAAAGGCTGTCAAACAAACCATGGGAAGGCATCCGAACATTTGACAGCGATAAACAACGACAGAACTCCACATTAGCCTTTCCGTTCTCAGGGCGAGCAAAAGTGCTTTTATCCTCACAATCCGCATTGTAATAGATCGTTCTTTTTCCAGAGGTGAATGTACTGGGATACAAGAAGGGTAGGATATCCGGTGGCGAATTGTTTTCATACACCAGAATGATTATCATTGTGCGGAAACTTTCTGTGCCAATCGATATATACCAAATTCTTTTATAACACGTCCAAACGTTCAAAGTTACAACGTCTAAAACGTTCTTTCAGATAACCGTAGGCCTCCGTTTTGAGGAAAAACGTAAACTGTGCATTCGAAGCCTAGTTTTCAAGATGACAACCATACAGATTATCTTGTCATAAGACCAAATAGTGATTGGTATTTTCGTAATGCTCTACATCTGGTCTTCTACGGGAAACGGTAAATAAACAAACAGAATTTGGTGTTACCGTCTGGTGACAGATATCACTCCAGCAGAATAATATCACATGCGATGACGATACTTCGGTGAATTTAAGGATCAGTCTGCACATGGTGGTGTCTTTCTCTAGAAGTGATATCACCAATGAAAAAGATGAAAGTAATTTTGTAAAATGGTGTTGTGCCACAGGTAAATCACCAGTGTAAAAACATCACCCGCCAAAAAGATCCCATATCTCGAATTGGCTTTACAAAAGCTCAAGTACGACGATATACTGCATCAACCAACGGCCAGCATATTGAGAACTTTACGCGGGTTTGTGCGGGCTCCCAATATGACGGCCGCATAATTGAGAGGATGTGGGTATCGCTGCAAAACGAGTGCAGTGGTGGATGATGCACATCATCATCATCATAACAGCCATGAGCCTGACCAAAAGGTACTGTGGCTCGGGCTGCCGTTCACCTCAACAGTGACGTGGAATATCTTAGAAGAAAACGTTATTACCATTGCAACCAACAAAAAGTTCATACGCAAAGACGTTATGTACAGCGATGTCAAACTGAACAACTCGGTTTTGATGTAAGGACTACCCGTAGTGATAAGCGGTGTTGCTGGAAGACGCATTAGCACACAACGGTTTACAATGTGTTGTGATTCTTTTGATAAAATGTTCCCATCTACCAGACTGTACATCTTTTATTGCTCCCATTTGTACACATCCACTTGTTGGGTGGACCGTGATAGTATTCAGTGTAAAAAGTTACTGTTACCATTTGAAGATAGCTTTTTATTTTACCCTATCATGCATATTTGGAAAAAAAATGCTACCTACTGTCGTGCTGTTTTTATTAAAACTTACGTAGCGCTTTCGCTAATCAACCATTCACTTTTCAGATTATCAAGTTATTGAGTTTCAGAAAGAGAGTGTGAGAATCGTACATAAGTCGTGAATAACACAGCCAGGATTTGCACTTTGACTCGGACTTGCGTCAACGAAACACCACAGATTGTTGTTGGACGGTATGATAACACCCACAGATTCTAAGCTGTACAAAGTTAAAATGAATCGTGCAACAGGTATCACTTTCCAATTCTCCTCCCATTTTCCAGATCACTTGCACCTGGCATATAAGTACCAACGAATCCTGGAACAGTTATCGGACATACCATCGTCTGACGCCACGGACATAATGGGTCGTGCTGACAAACGCAAGCGGTAAGATGAACTCACATTGTGTTCAACATACAGACAATCCATCGTCCGTTCAGACTTCACTTATGAATTCGAAGAGAAACATAAATCAACGGTTTGTCCCGTCGACATCGATTATTCTCCACCTTCATCTCAATTGGGGAATATGCTCCAATTATCACCACCTCCAAAACGGTGTACGCTGGGATCATTGGAAAATCTACCCAGTTTTATCAGCCCCATCGCTTCTAGGTTTGTAAAATGTTGTATTTGGTGTGGGAAGTATTTAGCTCTATCATCATCAGTCCACCAGCGGCACGCACAGATGCAACATGCACAAACGAAATTGTGAAAGAAGTCAAAGAGTTGAAAGGTAGCTCCTTATAAACAATAGTAACCTTATTTAACAGGTGTATTGGAAAATCTTCGTCATGCAACACGTAAGAATGTGAGGAATTGCACGTTCCACGGTTGAAAGTACCTGCTTTGCGATTTCAACACGCTGCTGCTGGCCAATCAACAACTCAACTGTTTCCGGTGCGTTTCCCGATGCAAATCATAGAGGACATGCAACTACTTAACGTAAAATTGGAAGATGCTGCATTATAGAAGCACTTGGTCTGTTCCATTGTTCTAATTCATAGTAGCAAGGTAACCTTTCTCACTAGTGTTGGTAGCGGACCAATGGGTGAACACATCCGTAATGCGATGAGAATGTCAATGACTGACGATGTAGCGAAAACCATAAACTGGAAAAGAGTCAACAACCGCGTATCAATTACCTGTAAACCTTTGGCTACAGCCATTGTCGGTATGCAAAATTAAAACCAGTCATCATTTATCCAATGCAGAATCCGTTATGAAGAAGTTGTGTTCCGGCGTATCGCACGCAGACGTTAAGGGGATAGTAGTAGCACGATTCCATCGTCAACTGAAAGCTGTGTTGAAGGCCCATGAAGATTCGACAAACTGGACGGAACGCTTTCCCATCATCTTTCTACGCATCCGTTCTTCCGTCAAACAGGACATAGGCACTTCCCCCGCAGGTACCACTTCACGCCTGCCAGGACAGTTGGTCACAAGTTCAAAAACGTTCGCCACTACAGATCCCGCTGATTATGTCCACCTACTACAAGTGCACATGGCCAACATCAAACCATCGGACCTAAGAACGAACGAGAGATCGTCATACATCCCATCGGACATGATGAATTGCACACACGTATTTGTCCGTACTGACGCTATCAAACTTTCACTGCAACAACCATCCGATGGTTCCTATCTTGTCCTCAATCGTCATCCAAAATACTTCACGATCAAGAAGGGTAACACTAAAGACACCATCTCGCTGGACAGGTTAAAAGCGGTATACATTGGAAATGGTTGACTGACACACGACAGCAAACGATACAATTGCCAAATTCAAAGACAGCTGCCAGCAACAGGACATGCATGTCATCAACAGCAGAGCAGTCAAATTCAATGCCACCACTGCTAACTACTATGAAGTCTGGTAGACGTGTGCGATTCACCGACCGGTTATTCTACTACTGACATCGCATTTTATTCCCAACCAAAGCGCTCGCAGGGGGTAATGTAGCAGCACGCTATTGTGTGGTCAAGGTCATATGTGGCATTTGACCTGAATGCTATGTCCACACATCCACCGCTGAACGACCCTCACGCATGCATCCGCAGTGACTTCGAACAACTCAGAACTCGCCAACACCACCGCAATAAATGTCACGTTCAGACACACGCACGCACACACAACCAACCTGATCTTGGACATTAGCTTATGACAAGTGATTCAATCCCGTGTCCTCACCGGAGCAGACAGGACAACGAGACCATCCACAAATGTGAACACAACTCATTTGGGGTTCTCTCGCGCAGGTGAACAAATCACAGCCACAGTGCTCCGTGAACTACAGTTTCCAACCTGTAGATCACTACCTCGACGTCTATAGGATTCCACCCAACACTCAACTAACACACCCTCAGATTACGTCTTTGTATTTTGTCCGAACCCTTGTTATAAGTGCACTTGTATTTGTTCGTTATTTACATTACACTTTTGGTTGCATATCCTTCTGATATAATTGAGATGTTTGGTTTTACCCATACTATTTACAACGTATTGTAATTAGCAAGCCAGCATCAAAAGGACCATTCAAAGACGGATTCAGATAGCTAAGTTAAGAGCAGTGAAAAAACTAACGACGCCATTGGGGATGTTTCAGCATTGTGATCCTGAACGTTTATTATTGAATGTGATGATAATGTTGGTAGTGTAAATATTACCTTTAGTGTAAATTGCACATGTTCATGTGCCTTGTCGTTTTTTCTGGGGTAACCGAACAATTCGTTGTACGTAATGTAAGAGGATGTTTCCGTATAACACACTGGTGATGAACAACATCACTCCAGATGCATTCATGGATAAACTCTTTATTTACTGAAACAACTGGATTGTTCAAATGAGTTACTGTCGTACCTTGCTTATTGGCTGAGATCTTCCACTTCTAATGCGTCCTAAAATCTTGATGCATTGCAGATATCAAGGCAAGGAATATATATTAAGCCGTTGCAGATTCTGACGAAGAACAGGCGTTATTGTGAGGATACTCATTGTGATCCGTTGGACCACTTTGTAACTGCCCGCAATCTGTTTTATGTTCACTATAAAAGTTGTTTAACTGCAATGATTTTTTCAATAATTCCAAGATTTGTGAAATTCGTCGCTCGTTTGTTGAAGTCAATCGCCAACTTTCCTCGTGGTTAGGTATATTAGGCGCTAAAGATGTAGGTCACATTTCGTTAAATCGTGTTTTAAGCCTGCGCGCAAGTTTCCTAACGAATGTTCCCTGAGTGATCCTAAAATGCCTCCTTAGACCACTCGGGGATCTCTCCTGAAACGCTCAGAGATCATTCAGGAAACGGTCGTGCTATCAGAGACGCATCATTTATTTGTCAATTGTCGGCACAAAACCGACAGTTTATAGTGCCTTACAATTTGTAATGAGGGCCTCAGAAACTTCACCCCAGTTAGTACAAATCTGCGGTTCTCTCAGGATGTCAGCACTTTCCTAACCAGTGAAAAGCCTGTTACCAACTTTAACCATTTTCACTGTTCAGCTTCCACGTGTTCACGCGAGTTGATGACTTCAGCCCAACAGACTATGACAAGACGTACAATCAGTTGATTGGACGCGCAGACAACTGACTTCGTTGACACACTAAGATACTAACCCTGTGGCATCCGCTCATGCTAGTGTGATTGAAGAAGCATTCGATTTCTACTTATGTGTGCGACGGGCAAGCACACTCATTGATCGAACCTCCATGCTGTTCAGTGTCGGGTTCTTGTTTTTGATGGTCACTCAGACAAGTCAATTAGACTCAAACGGTGGTTCTCGATGGAATACTTTGGGGCGGGTGTGGGAATCAAACGAGCTGATTGATGGAACCCAGTTGAGAGGAACGCTAGAAGACATTACTATAAGAAAAGTCAACGAGATTAGGAACACAGAGACGAACGAAGGCTTGTCCAGAACAAACAAGCTGCGAACGAAGCAATTTGGTAATGCACTATCACCCACCTTTTAGGTCTACGGCACCTTAAAAAACAAGAAATGAGTCTGATGAGACATCAACGTTATTCAAGAACGTACGTCCGTTTAAATGATTCTTGCAAAGTACAACTGTCTAATTCACTGTATTGTGCTCATTTTGACCGGACATGGTCGATAGCTCTGTAAACAGTAAACCATATTAGCATACATGATTCAACGGAACTTACACATGAGTGACTGGTTTACAACGACAACACACCATATACGGTTGACCGGAGCTTTCGTGAACACAGTAATCTCAAAATAATCGCATTTAAAAGAAATTACAAAAATCTGATTGCAACCTGGCTAGAACCTGGCCAGTAGTGCACAACCTTACCACAACCCGGTTAGTGTTCTCGTGAAACGATTGTGCTATCGACTGCTCAATGATCGCAGGTAACGCAACACAGGATAATCAAATTCAAATTTTCAGTCAAACATTGCTGTCATTAGTACTGCCTGGTTGCGCCATTAAAACGCATAATACAATGAAGAAGCACACGTCCTCCCCACAAGTGGTAAATATCCCGCAGGTAGTGACTAAAAACCACATATGTGTCAACCTACAATAACCTAACATGAACTTTGTACTGGCATTGGAAGTACTCATACAGCCGCTTTACTGCTGCAGAGAAAACATCCACCATCCATTTTAAAGACAGAAAATCGGAACCATTATTAGACCTCCCATGTTCTAACCTCTCCATCGGTAGGTTCCAGAAAGATAAATTATCAGATTACAGGAAATAGTGTGACTGTCATAAGCGTTAGATGAACATTGCAGAGCAGATTCACCGTTGGGCAAAAATAACAAGACGCAGTCGCGATCCCGCATCATCATATTGGCCGGTTTAACCGTCGAAACATTACGTGAACCAATCAACATGCACAACAGGATAGTGTTGTATCACTGAAGTAAACAGGGAACGTCATCCTACGTTTAGCAAACAAAACGTAGAATTCTGTTCCACCCATACTACTGATTATGAACGTAAACCTCTGGAGTAATTGTTGTCCAGGAAAGACGATTTCGAACATATTCTGAAGAAGAAGATAATAACTGATGTCAGCGTAGTATGCAGCCGAAAACAAAATCGCCTAATTATATATGCGTTTTTTGGAGACGATACTATAGATTCATCAATAAACAGGAAAACAACACGTACTACTAAAAACGGAAAGAATGCCACAAAATAATGAGTCACCTACATCCCTAGCGCCTTGACATTTAACGGCCAAACTATTTTTGACATTCTCCCCCACCTAACACACCGACCGAAACATCCTAGTAAAACCGATAGAACCCACTCAACTAAGCATACCTTGGCATCATCTGGTATGCAAGCAGTTTATCTCAATGAAGTGTTGTTTACCACCCGCTCCTACACACGCAGCATCCGTATCCACGTAGTCACCACACATTCCTGCACGATATCGTTCGTAACCATAAACTGTAATGCATGCCACTCATTCACGACTCACAACACTTATTTATTGTCACGGACAGAGTTGGACTTACGACTTCATGTGTAAAAGATATCAAACTTAGAACTGGAGTCAAACGAATAAACAAATTAATGACAGCGAATTTCGGCGAACCACGACATCCTGAACCATCTTTATATCATGAGTTACAAAAGTTTAGCTATTTTTAAACGTCATTACTGGATTGTCATAAATTTTTTTAAAAAAACCGGAGAACTAAATGAATACCAGCAGGATAGCACAACGAAGCAAAATTAGGTACCAGAAAACCAGGGGATTTATGTCCATGGAGAAGCCCGCCTGTCCAAGTATACCCTACCATAAGTCGGCAGTATAGGAATGTTACACGGTGTCGGGTGAAGCCACACAGAATTTGAGGAGAGCCAGGATTGACGATTCGATAAGGAAGCTTACCAAGGTAACAAACCACACGACTTAAATAACAAATGTTTGCTGAGGATCGTTGTAGCAAAGGGGCCAGAACAAAGATGGGCCTGAAAGAGTACGAATAAGAAATACGACTAACAGGGACCCAATAAAACTAAATGCAAGGTAGAAAATGATAACTGACGCTTTTAGGAAATAAGTTAGCGAGGTGCAACTTGCATTAGTTACGCCTGGGCCATCCGTAGTGCATACGGACGAACAAAAGAAATTAATCTGTGGTTTAAACCTCTCAATTCGACATGCTAAGGAATCGTTTCTCTTACGGTGTATTTTTATGTCTCGATTGATGATACAGAATGCCTCAGTGTCAAACCAACCGCCCGAACATCATCATAACAGCCATGAGCCTGACCAAAAAGTACTGTGGCTCGGGCCGCCGTTCATCTCAACAGTGACGTGGAATATCTCAGAA
>JTDE01001680.1:110024-128865 GCA_014338405.1 Paragonimus skrjabini miyazakii | reverse complement strand
ATGCGACTTTGCGTTATTTTTCCATTAATCCCTATGCCATCAGACAACCGCACATTTCTTGTTTACGTCTTCGGAAGACTGAAACAAAGAAATCTCTATTGCACAGATTTTCAAGATTTTAATTTCTGCAACATATCACAAATTTTGAATAACTCTAATTGCTACGAATTATTTCTTAACTGAAAGATAACGGAGATATTCACGTTCTACCTATTACACGCAGCCCTTGATGACCGTTGTCATTTATCCGCAAAGCACAAGCTTACGGAAAACTTAGAGAACCTACGCGCGTTTCACATCGTTCGAAGTGGGTGCGGATGGGAAACCCATGGGCACACCAAACACGTACAAGAAAAAGTTTCCTCAAAGTTCGCGCGAACAAAAACTTCCTATTTATGCATATGCGACGACTAAGAAAGAATAAACCTTCGGCTCTTTCTCTGCGGCTGCTCGACGGGGAGACTTTGTCCGACTCCCTGATTCTGGCCGAGTTATTTAGGGACCACTCCACGGCAGTATACAGCGTCGCACCACCGGACTGGCACCCTATCCTTCAGCCGCAGAATTTCCGGCAGCCACTCGTTACCGCCGAGTTTTCTGTACTGGATGTTGAGGGCCTTTTACTTAAGGGGAATCCATACAGTTCAATGGGTCTTGACGAGCTCCATCCCAGAATTCTCAACGAAGCAGCCGCCGGTCTGGCAGAGCCCTTTTATAAGCTGTTCAAACAGACACTTCAGACCGGCATTCTCCCTAGCGCATGGAAAGAGGCGACTGTCACGCCCATATTTAAAGCGGATGACCGGCATTCTCCGGCTATCTATTGGCTAATCAGACTTACTAGCATTCCGTGTAAGATAAAGGAGCTATTATTAAAGCATGCCATCCTTGAACACTTTTATCAAGCCGTCTTTCTTCCTCTACTCAGAATGGCTTCCTTCCTAATCGGTCATGTGTAACTAACATGTTTGTCTTCATGGACAGTCAGAGACAATGGTCTCATCTCAGATGCCATCTTCTTTCGACCGTGTCCCACACGGCCCCCTGAAACACAAACTGGAAACCTGTGGTATTCATGGAGAGGTTCTTCGCTGGATTGTTTCCTTCCTTGATGACAGAACGTCAAGAGTTAAAACCGGATCAGACCTTTCATATCTCTCGCTCACTTCTGCGGAAGTTCTTCAAGAGTCAGTGCTTGGTCCTCTGTTATTTCTGATCTATATCAAGGACCTTCCGGATAATATTTCCAGCAACGTCCTCCTATAAGCCGATTAACTAAAAATCTTGAATGCCACTGACCCCAGTGTACTACAGATTTATCTTGATGCGATTAAGCGTTGATTGGACGATGGGGGTCCCCCACTAAATGACAGCAAGTGCGCACATATGTCACTCGGTGGAGATTCCGGCAAAGCTTTCGTGAATTATAGTGCACTCGGCATAACGAATATCTTGAAAATTAATCTGAAGAAAGATCCAGGCATCTGGCTGTCGTCTAACATAACTTTTGCGCATCACCACGAGATGGCGGATAAAAAAGGGTTCGCCTCTCTTAGGATAATGAGATGGTTTGAAATACGTACTTAGCTCAAACTTAGCTCAAACCCAGACCTTGTTTCTACGCAGTAGTAATAACGCAGCACGTCAGCCCACGAAATTGTATTGTCATCAGTCCATGTACAAAGTAATTATTCATGTAGTAAAACAACAACAGCATATAAAGTTCCGTTATGATTTACAATCATCACAGATGATTAAGCGCACTTTCCCCTGCATAGACAAGAGAGAGTTCCAAACGCTTCACGGGGTTTATATAAGACCTCTCCTCGAGTATACTAATCAGGTCGTGTATACCGGCCTGAAGAAAGCCACCTTGGCTGTTGAGTCCGTCCAGCGCGTGGTGACCAAACAAGTCACAGGCCTGAGAAATGTCACGTACGAGACTCGACTTGAAATTCTTGGTCTATACCCACTTGAATTTCGACGGCTCTGCAGTGATTTGCTTTTCACACACTTCCTCTTTACAGTTGGCCTCGTTGATCAGTTTTTCACTGTAGCGAATGATGACGGCCGGCGGAGACATAACAGGAAGCATTTCACGCTTCGTCCTCGGACCTTTATTAGGTAGCAAATTTTTCCCTACAGGGTTGTTAACTTCTGGAATGGTCTCCCTGCTAAGGTCATCAGTAGCGCTTCTAGCGTTCGCCTTAAAGTACTACTTGACTCTCGTTTTCCAAAAATTCCTACATGCGAGCAATCTTAGTTTGTTTGGTTATATTTACTGTAATTCTCAAGAGTGCTGTTATACCCTGTTTTCAATAAATGCCTTTCAGGTCAAAATACGCCGGATTGAGATTGAACAAGAAAACCGACTGGATATGGGACCCTTGGGTCTCTGCCTCGAAATCGTCCATCAATCGCTGAATCGCTGGAAATAAACTGGATTGAAGTGAACTAATATTGTGACCTTGACGGACGCAAACTAAAAGGTCGACTTTTCAAAGTCCTCGTAAACATATCATGATTGAAAAAGGTTCCAAAGAAGACCTCAGTATCAATAAAGGGCTACTAGATAAACGCAGTTATCGGTAAATTTTACGTTTGTGAATATACAAACAGTTTCTTTGAGTTAGAAAATGGACTTCGCGTGATGGTGGTGTCGACAATTGAGACGGATGAACGTATTGCAAACGGCCACCAACCAGAATGCAACGGCACTCAACCAACGAGAGAAGAGCACGGAATATTGGGAGACATGGAGGAAATGGTAAGTTTTCCAGATGTCAGAGTACGATATATCCCGCTACATCCAGATATAATTATACATATATATATAAGGCATGTATGCCTTGTAACGGTGCACTTTTTCAAAAACCAACAGGAGCGTTTTCAATCATCCTGCATACATTCCGCGTCATTAAACGGCCTCATGGAAATGACTTTAGAGACAATAAGCAGTTATTACTGCTTATTTTCTGTATTGATCGGGGCGGTCAAAATAAATTATTTTAATTCAACCGCCCCGATCAATACAGGTGTAAAATTATGGTGCTTTGCGCAGCCTAGCCTAGACTACGACCATGTAGCTATAGCCGATGCCCATATCACACCAGTGAGTGCACTTCACCGTAGTTGCTCCCCAAACAAATGTACAGTGGACAATTAAGTATGCGCTCGACCCTTTTCCGCTAACGACTCAATACACTTTTCCTGGAGAGCAATCGGAACGTAGACCCAACAGGTATCGAACTAAAATAACGCAATTGGGTCTGCAAATCCTGTTGCTGGAAATGCGATAGTTAGTCAACTCTGGCCTAGTCCTAGAACAACGCAGCGCCCGAGAGAAAAACTGGAAGAAGCGCGAAGTGTGCTTCAGCTTACATGGCGGTACTCAAAAGTGCGCCACGCAAAAGTGTGTGAAACCTTCAATTGAAACAAACAACCTTGAAGAATGGAATGACAGAAGAGCCGTGATGAAAATGGCAGACATCCACCGCGTGCAATTTATTACGCGACCGGTGAAAATGGCATTGGGATCGTATCAGGCCTCCTGTGGCAGACGTACACAGAATCATGCGCACGGAACTGACAAACAGGAAAACACGGTTAAAATATGGATTCTTATAGAAGCCACACGATTGCTGGTTACTACGCTAACCTCTCCCCAGAAGGTAGGTGGCAGGCGGCCTTCGATCTTGTAACCGGAGTTATCAACTTGTGGACAACGTCTTTGTGGCGTTCTTCACGGCATTCTCAATGTTATGATTAAATACATGAAAGATCGAAACCCACAAGTACACGCAATCAAAATTGCGTCTTTAATAGCACATCCCTCATATTAACTTAAGGCCACAGGTGACTGAATCAAGTCGTGCAGGGTCAACGACTTCGTCATTAGTAAGTGTGGTGTTCGGGAATACACGACGATAATCGGCAATGTACTCAAATGAAACCTAGAGATAGATTCTAAGCAGTTGTAATGACGCAGCAAGTTAACCAACGAAATCGTTATGTAATCGGTAACTGTTCAACGTAATTATTCGTGCAATGAAAGAACAATAGCACATGTCGTTCCGTTGTGGGTTATAATCACCATAATATTCGTGTTTACTAACGAATCATTTGTTACTTTTTACTAGATGTTTAAACCGCATTGGAATGATAATTTTAAACTGTATTGCGGCATCTTTCATTTCACTACTCTAGGAATTAAAACGTGCATGATAAATAAGGTGATATATTTTACGCGCTCAATCATAGTTAACAATATTTATTTAGCAGGCAAACATTAACCAAGATTGGCATACTGTTACAGAAAGTGAGGCGTAATGCACAGAAATTCTCATTTGACTTTTACGTGACCATACCAAACTGGATTTTGCGACTTTCGTTGCGGATGGGCAGTCACCGTGTGTACGTGCTGTTAAAGCTGCAGCATCTTTCATAAATAGCGGCGCAAAATTAAGTCGTACGCTCCCTAATAGGGTACAGTGGATGTTGTCTTGGATTATTTTGGGACCATGTCCCGTATAACACAAAATTAAAGCCACCTTCTGCAAGAGCGGTTCCAAAAGCTTTCAGTTAGGCATGCCAGTTTGCATTGTTGCATTCTCCAGTAGTCATACTGCAAAAGCACAGCAACCAGTATATTGTTTATATGACCAAAATCGAGAGAACGAAAGTATACAGCCAGTCAACGTCTTCAGTGTATCTTGCAAAATGGAAAGTGACCAATTTCCAGACGGAAGGAAATAGCATACACAGTTATGTGAGACAAATCCACCTTACCAATGTTTATCGGATTATACAAAAGTCGCCGCATAAAACCCTAATTGCACAGTGTTCCCAGCAATGGGATAAATTGGTCAACAGCATGATAGTACAAAAGACCATAAGGATAACAATAGATGAGAAATCGTGTACATAGTTGAAAACGAAAGAAATATTGATGGCATAGAATGACTCACTGTCGGATTAGGGTCTACTGAGCAGAAAAGTTTCCCGCATGCAACAAAATAGCCTTATGAGTTCTGCCGGTAAAAGGAACTAAGATCGTTTATTGTGTAAACAATTTGTTAACCAACAATATGGTCAAAAATGAGAAGAGACGGAGAATGCTAGAAGACTATTACTTACTATTGTCGTCTTCAATCTAATTCCGAAACGCTCTGCGTGCCTTAAAACAAAGACCCATATGTATTTAATGAAAAGGTGCATACATGTGTAAAAATAAATCGTAGAATACAGCGGTTGGCTGAGATCTACGTAACAAATGTATTTAACACTGACGAAATGTAGGCAGAACCGTTAAATTAACCTTTCGTCATGTGTGAGAGATTGCATCAAATAGCCGATTCCCATCAGCATGTAAAGGAATACATACAAGTGCGCTAGACAACATGATTACGTTGAGCAAATCACTGGTCTCATTTGTTGTATACCAAATGAGGTCTAATAAGGCGGTCAGGCAGTCGTTGTTAAAGCCAAGATATAGACCTTCGCATGGGTCTCGGTTGGGTATTACTAGGGCTAAAGATACCTTTCAACTTTTGATCCACGGTATTCGGTTGAACCAAAAACCAGCTTGATTTTCTCCCCTTCTACTAGTGCTTTTATTTCTTTTTTGACTTTCCACGCAGATAACCGTTAAAAAGGTTAATTGAAGCTATATCAAAAATGAAACAGAAATCTTTGCTTTGAATGAAGTACGTTGCACAGAACACTGCGACTGAAATTTACCCATTTAAGTATAACTGTCATTGGGGCAGTTATTGCTGCTTTTATTAACAAGCTCAGTATTGAGCTCGGCGTAACTTTTATAATTTAATAGAGTAAACCATTATGAGCTGAAAGAAACCGACCCTTGGCCCGAAATTACATTAATTATCCTTAAGTAACCACAAAAAAGAAAGGGCCATGCGCATATATGTTATTATGCCGATGGTCGAAATTCGTGCATACAAGCACACATCAGATAGCTTAACACGAATGATCCATGTAAAGTGCATAACGTTTGGGTGCAACTGTTATCATAACCCTATGCTTATAGTGTTGGATAACGTGTGGAGAAGTCAAATCTCAATATTCAGAATTTTTCGGATCGGTGCCGGCAACAAGGAATTCAATGATAAAACTGTTAAAAACCACAGTTATTAACTTTCAAATAAATACAACGAAAGTAAATACCAAATGAATCACAAGTGTGCGAAAGTAAGGATAACAATAATGTTTAAGTTATGTCTGTCAAACACACGCAAAAACAATCAGATAATATCACTTAGTGATATTTGTATGCAAATCATACACGTGTAAAACAGCCAATGAGAAACAATGAAACTGAAAGGGGACTGTGGAAACAGGACAGCAGGCTTTCGGAAAGTGGCCTCTTGAGCTCTCACTTCGACGTGCAAAGCAAACTACACAATGTCTGGACCTAAATTTTACCAAGGTGTTTGCAGCAGGCATTAAATGACTTAGGAAGGTTTAATAACACTTTTTGACAATCGTGAAATATCCCAGGGGGATTCAGGAAAGGAATAACGTGATTAAGACGAAACACGCATGGGATGGGAAACTGGGGAAATTCATTCCTGGCACAATAGTCTTTAGGAGTCATACGGGGGACTTCATTGTGTTGGTTAAAGTTGGTTTTGTATAAAGGGTAACGTAGAGTAAAGCTCCGTTAGGCATTCATATATCGGAATATTCAGTGGCGACTCTCAACTTTGGTACTCTGTCTCTATGTTCTCTGCAGTTGGACCGTGTTGTTTCTGATCTAATGCCCTAGCGATGTTTAGTGCTGTCAGAAATTGAGATTACGTTTTCAGTCTACAAGCCAGAAGTGGAATAGATTTGTTTTACTCGGCATCAAGCGGCCGCCCGCCAACGTGAAATGCAAATACTTGAAACAATGTGGCACAGCTTTTGGGGATAAAACCTGTTTATATCTTCCGTAGATGGGAATATAACAACTATGCCGATGGAGGGCAGGCTCCTGTATTAACAGATATTTTAAAATCTTCTGCGGGCTTGTAGATAGCAATGAAAAATTTTATCTATTTCAGTGGCTGACAATTTTACGAGAATTTATTGCGAGCTCTGAGAAAACGACATCCAATATAAAAACCCCGCAGCTACCCAGCAACATAATGCTAGCTATGCATTTATTTTCTTTCTGCAGAAAACGAGGTAGTTATCTAGAAGATGCTTCAAGATAGCCAATTTAGTAAAACATCATTACTCACAAGCGAAAAAGATTGAGCGTTCATATATGATCATTCGGTCCTGTCTAACGTGAGGTCAGTGGCGCAGTGGTAAACACGGTTGCCTCGTGAACAGCGTGGCCGTGGTTCCAGTCCCAGCAGTAACGAGGACATGCACTACTGACGAGCTCTAATGAGAGAGAAACTCGAGTCTAGTGCTTCCCTTTAAAAGGGACCAACTGAAAAGTTTATGGGAATGCGACAGCTGTGGTCAATTGTAGGTGATGTTCAATCTATAAGGAAACGTCTAGATATTTGAACGGAATACCTGTTGAGCTGATTGATAGATAGCTGACAAGGAAATGAAATGAATGTAATTATACATTAGGTTAATCGTCAATTCTGCCGATTTCTTAGGACTAAGGCCAGTATACCAACATGAGTGACATAATTAAAGTTAGAAAATGGGTTGACAGATGCGATTGATTCCTATTGCAGTGTTGATGGTTAAATCTAAAATTCTGGTTCGTTGAAATAAAGAGTTAAACTGAGATAGCGAGAGTAGAATTCTGCACATAAATCAGGAGATCGCAGTTTTCATGCACACAGGGTTCGCAACGATATACCTGAGTTCTAAACAGTGATATACTGATCTTCAGTTGACTCAGCGACTACATTCTTTTCAAAATTGACTTAGCCTTTCCTCAATCAACAAACCCCGGTAATCCCATTGAGATTCCATCGCAGAATTATCTCGTCTACGCAAATCTCTATCTGAAACAAGATGTTCTGAATAGTAGTATATCTTGATGACCCGGACATTTTGTCATTGCTTTAGTACTTTTCTGTATAACAGAGATTTAACTGAAGGATAACTCGGTTGTTGCTATAAATCCCCAGAAAAAAACAATTTGCGTGCGATGATTACATATATGCATAAAAATCAGCCCATAATTACTGGTTTTCTGGAAGCACATTTGGTGACAGTTTGACTCATATTCATTGCAGAGTATTCTCATTTATTTCCGTGTGTTTCATGACGGGAAGTCTGCAAGGCAAACAATGGAACAGAGTACTTGGTGTGATCAAGTACTCACTAAATAATTACATATTGAGCAGAGAAGTATAGTAGAAAAGTTCTGCTTAGGACAGCACTGAAGTTTAAGAACCTGGAATGTCACTGTGAATCATATATATCATTACCAAGTGGTTTGGCAGGTTTTCATTCTATGTCAACGTTTCAAGTGGGTGAAATCATCGCAAAAGCTGAACTTACAGGAGAATTCATGGTGAAACAACTGGAATAGTAAAGGCACTATATTGCCTCATCGATATCGGTTAGCATGGAGTACTACAAACCTAGTTTGAACTGACGCACTTAAACAAAACGGACTGTTAACTTCATGACGTTATATTTTTATTAGTATCTTCGTACTTCACTTCATTGCTGTATACTTGTATACTGCATTTTGGACTCGAACATTATGTCTCTGCACATGGTTTCACTGATTCCACCGTGGTCAATCTGAATAATGAAACTGTATATTATTTGGTTCAGTTGACGATGGTGATGCATTTATCTGAACAAAATCTGTTGTTTTACATCAAACTTTGAGCACGTTAGAGTGCAGTTGAATAATGTTGCAAAGAGGTTTTAACGTCTTCCGTTTAATCGCAATCACTCTGTTTAACAAACAGTTGCATTTGGCTACTAAAGAAATAGGCCAAACTAAACTTCGTGAGGAAGAGCGGGAAAACTCATAACCAAATTACATGAAGTACACGGTATATCAATCTTGTACAGTTCACTTTGATATCTTGGCAGTCAAAAGTAATCATGCTAACATGTATGTGATTCTTCTTGAGATAATGTTTCATATTATTATTCAGCCAGGTTGAAATTGTAAATCAACTTTTTCGCAGTTTGCTATACTTGATAAAAGAAGTCAAAGACTAGGATTAACTAACTGCTGCGATTCAGATAGGTTTTAACGCTCATATGGTAAAACTGTCGATTACGCATGTGTATAAGCCTCATGGCAATAAAGTTGAATTGGCCAGTATATGCCCCGTTTTAGTTGAGTTCGGATCGCGTAAGTGGGCCTGTACAGGCCCGTGCGAACTGATCAGGGCCAAAAGAATTTAACAGGATCAACGCTTTCATTGTCACAAAAAGTCAGCCGGCCTCGAACTACTTACCATGTCAACTAATTACTACTACTCACGGCAATTTGAATTAAATCATTCAACAAAATGATAAATGTATACTTACTTCCCGGTGGAAGCGCACTGAAACTCAGCCAACAAGTTTCCATCCATTACACCGTGAACAGATAGCTGGATAAATGAATATTTCAGATGTGGAATATAGTTCTTCACAAAAACAAAAGTGGAAAGTCTAGCGTGAAATGTTGTTAAGTGTATTGCCAGGGTCAGTTTTACGTTATTCTGAAATCGCTCGGATATTTTATTTGCAGAAGTTAAAGAGACGCAGTTATGGTGTGTTTGTTGAATCCCTGGACGAATTCCCTTAGAGCTGATCCACCTAAGCTTGAACTCCTGAATCTTGTATAGGGAAATATTATGGTATACATGGAAATTTCCTGTTTGTGAATAAGGTTTGAAACTTTCTAGCATCGTTTCTAAATCTTCTAAGTTATTTGTAAGGTTACCGTTCTTTCTGTGCACCACAAAGAAGGCCCATTTTCATTCCTTCTTTCTAATGCACTCGGAAGTCACATGTGAAATGTCTTGCGTCTTATTTAGTTCTTTTCACAAACTAGCTTGCGAGTACATTTCGACTAACGGTGTACACAACTGCACAGATATGCTTGTATTCACTTATTAATTGCTCAAAATTTTTCATTGAAACGTTTAGCTCATTTAAATAATCATACGGGAAGACTTTCTGTAATTTGGAGCTTACTAAACCACAGTTTACTATAGTGATGGAAATGTGAATGATTGCTGGTGGAGTATTTCTTCAATTACAGGCCACAATCGCAATCGAGATAACCTTTATAATTGAATTTAGGACAAAAAATATAGCCTAGTTTCGTCGCAATTAACATCTGCGCGGTCAAATGTACGCAGATACGGTTACCAAGTGTCTTTTCCGAACATTGTTGCAGTAGTGTTTGAGAATCCTCCGACGACTGGGACATGCACTGGCAGCATTTTCGAGCGGTTTCGTTCACAGGCCAACGAGATATTCGCCCATGGAATACTTGTGTACGTCCTTCACAAGTTTATTGACCACAAAGAATGGAATCCACTTCGTAGTTTAACTTGAGGATGACAAAAATCTAACCAATTGGTTTATTTTGTTTAAATCAGCTGGCTCAGTCCGGACAGATTTTACTGCTACCTGATTATAACTTATCTTCTTTATTTGCAAAATGTGTGAAAACCTTTTCCCAACAGCATTCATGGTTGGGCGTCCAAATCTATGGTGGCACACATTTGCTTTCCTACAAATGTAAAGCTTATATGACACGTTTAAAATATTTTTGAAACTTGGGCGTCTTATATTGGTCAACTGTGAGTTGGTTAAAGATGAAATAAAGAGAACACTTTAGTACCATAGCGAACACAGAGACTCTGACCACCTTGAACATTTTGTGCAAACTGATGTTCTCGCCATCATTGTTTTGTCATTTCCATCCGTACAAACAAGTTTAGACATTAGATATATGTTTCCATAAATATTGAAAATCACATTTAACAACTAAAGCAGCACTGTTGTGACAACAGTTATGATCCTAACACTCATATGGCAAAACCATCCTGGCTTATGTACAACCACTACTGTTCTTCCTTGACTCTCACTAGCCTAAAGTATAGGTAGGGTCAACTAGTACAAGAGCTCATGTAATATATCTACTAGAGCTTATATGTATGTCTTAACTTATCACCAGGTACGAACTTATCACCAGCATGAAGAAAATTGATATGTATCATTTAAAAGTTGGGTGATAAGACTGAGGACAAGTATTACTGATAGTGAATGGAAGTATATTATCTTTTAAGTCTCTTAACTGTATGAAAACTCTTCCTCAGTTATCTTTCGGTTTACTGTTGTAGTCACGTGCATATTTGTTTTCTTGCATTTTTGTGTTAGCAATAGAAGTTGTTCTTTAGCTGGGTCACGTGATGCGCCGTAAATCTCATGACATACAAAGGATTGAACAAATAGGACGATTCACCAAGAGAATTATGATGTGCCTGATAGTAACGAGGATGTATATGCGTCACGTCTGTAACCGTTTCATTCCAACTCACAAATCAGCAGTAAAATGCCGACATCACGTGATAGCCTTATCACCGTAAATGTTAACATTAGGTATATTGAAACACGTTTTTAAACATGTGTTTTTCGCCTACTGCTTCCACAAATTCTTGCTGGACAAATTATTGCTAACCGTAAGACATAGAGTATGCGATAAAGTAGGATGTTCGTACGAGTAACAGAAATATTTGTGTGCATAGTACCTGCGAATATTCACGATCCTCAGTGACACGAACCTTTTACAAACAGCTGTGCAGTGTGGTTCCGACTAAGTAATACTCACAATGAAAGACAAACCGCGAAACTAACCACAATCCACTCGTGTTCAATATATTGTGTTTATTATCAGGATCGCCGATGCTTAGGCTCGGGAATCGTTGTCCTATGGGGAACCAACCTGTCACGGTCTTCAACGAGGCAGACTCGTGCGTGCGACGTACCTCTGAAGCAACTCAGAGATTGTTTTAAATAACTATCTTATGTTAGCAATATGTACTGTAGAAAACATTTTACTGGAAATTCATCCGTACGATTGTCTCACTACAAAGCTATATGGAAGAAGAACATCTGTAGTGTTGAAAAGATATTTAGTACTTTAGTGGCATCTATGACGTAAAAAATA
Organism: Paragonimus skrjabini miyazakii; assembly: GCA_014338405.1. Taxonomy (NCBI): domain Eukaryota; kingdom Metazoa; phylum Platyhelminthes; class Trematoda; order Plagiorchiida; family Troglotrematidae; genus Paragonimus; species Paragonimus skrjabini miyazakii. Next base: position 116,753 of record JTDE01001680.1, on the reverse strand, counting down.
TTGAATACTTCAAATCATTGGAATTATTCACATTTCACATGTTAAATCGGGCATGTAAATCTTATACACATCTGACTCCGCACATGAGGGCAATGGGGAGGCATGAAATAAAATTATCTTTTTGAAACGGAATAGACGTAAGAATGTGTCTTCTAAAATTTAACGACTGATATGGTATTACTTTTATAGTTCGAGTTAAAGCTGGACCTGATTTATTGGCCAAGTTCAATCAGCCTTTCCAACTAAGAGAGTTTTACAGTTTACATACACGGTTTTACAAATGTAAGACTCACTCTCATAGGACACAACCTTAAAGCATGAACCTTTATCAAGAAACGGTACATAGAGGACCATTTGAGTGCTTTTCAAATGAATCGTCCCATTAAACCAGGTATGCAACTTTAGTGGTTTGCTCACCGGGACGAGACAAACTGAATTCTTCACAGATAACTGATACCAGACTTCACTCACGGGTTGTGGTATTTGATTTCTCGTCTACAATAAAACAATCAGTACGTGTAGAATGGCAAATGGCGCCATTTAGCATTTAGAAGATATAACTGAAATCCGTTGTAACTAAACCACATAGATAACAGGCAACGCTTTGAAGGTTTCTCTTTTCATTCATGCTATTAAATAGTGCAAGGAGTTGTACCAAAAAAAACTTGTAATTCTGAAATGAAAACAAACGAGTAGAGCCATAGTATGCAGCAAACATTCTTCTATTTCAATCAATTTTACAACAAATAGTCATGCTTTCTACAATTAATTGATAAGATTACTACATTTCAGATTTATGAAGTGAGTCTAAAGATGACGCAGAAGTTATCTGAATAACGAGTTACGTATTGCTTCAAGTAAATTGTGTACGCAAATGCAAAATGTTTGGCTTCAGTAATTTTATAGCAGCATATTTCGTAAGTTTTCAGAGTAACTTCAAAGACTCATGCGGTAAGCAAAAACAATTAGGATTTTGTTTCCCTTCTCTGGATTTTTACTATAGTAGTGTTTAAAAGAATTTTGTAGAACCGAGTGTGTTCAGAAGATAACCTCGTTGTTGAGCATCATGAAAATTACCCACATTTAAGAAAAAAGGAGATACTTGAATTCGTAAACAAGAATACGGTAAAACCAAGCTAGTATGCAAATTAATTAAAAAGGGCGAGCAAAATATTTATAACTCTCCACCAAATAATCGCAAACTAATAATGGCAAAAACTGCCTCGCAACCACGTGAATTGTTGACAAAGTGCGTCTAACTTTGATCATCTAACTCATTATTTATGAAAATCGAGTCTAATTAAATTAATCATACTGCGAAACGTTGCCAGACAGAATGGTCTTGTAAGAAGTTCCAATAGACAGGAACAACTGGAAACGGTGTGTACACTAGTTCGATGCTACCAACACAATTATCTAGTTCCCTTACAAAGTATCTCTCAAAGTCAACCAATAATTTGTCACACTTTTGAAAATGATTGAAGCACTTAAACTGAGAAGCTGAAGCCCAAATCAGTAAGCAAACGAAGTTGATAACACCCTATCTTATTACACCTGACTATGTTTTTCAGTACTGACATCCACTTCAGTAACTATGCAAAGCTTGTGTGAACATCGTTACACAGAATGTTGACCTTTGCTATTATCAACATCAAACAAAGTGTGATCAGTGAGCTCTGTTGTAGTGGCTACTCTTGTTCTCTGTATGAAATTTATTGTTGTGTCATCAACAATCACAATCTCCTAATTCTCACTTGAGTGTATCTATAATCCGAGTATCAAGCATACTGAACTGTACAGCTTGTTGTAATTCCTCTACAGAGAACGCCTTTATCAAGTTATCCTGACTTTTTTATCTGCATACTTGCATCTACATATATTGGTGTTTAAGGTCCCTCATTTTTGGCATCAATCAATCTCATGCTATACTGGTTTGGGGGTTTCTTGGATTTTCAGACGGTAGACCGGAAACGTGAGTTGGTAAATGCGGGAAAACTCATTCCTGAAGATAAATATTTGTCTAGATGGTGTGTTTCAGTGATACAACAGCAACGAGACTCTTATCAACTAAAGAGTAACTGATGATGACGTAGGTCCAAAAGACAGAATGATAGATTTGGATTTTCCCCAGGTTGCACCGAAGAGAGAACAATTAACTCGAGCGGAATTCCGTGTAAATTGGCAGTTAACTTTTGAGTTGTACTTTATATCGGTACTAACAAGAAAGATAATTTTATGCCATTTTTTGTTGTTTTACCCTTTGACTTAGAACTACTACCTTATGAAGAAAGTCTACCACTGTGTCAACGATTCGTTTGGGTGAAGGGAACAGCTAGCACTCAGTATCTATCAAAGTAACCGCTTGTCTGGTTCAGCGGTCTTTTTGAACGTTTGAAAACGATAATAGTTAGAAGCCGAAAAACATGGCGAATAAACTCGATAACCCGGGAACACTAACTTGTTAAAAAAAATAACCTACGACAAATATAACGCAGGGTATGCGACCTAACCCTGCTAAGGTGTTTCAAACTGACATTCACAGCAATGAGTGTACGTCTGTTACTCACGGCTTGTTTATGACTAATCGTATGAGACGAAACGGTAAAATGGTGAGTTAATGACTCATCAAGCTGAATTGTCAGGTTTATCACGCAGGTGTTGAACGATACTCTTGGTGAATGAAAATGCACTGCTGCTTATATATGCGAATAGATGCCAACCATGTAAATGAGTGTACGCGTTCATTGTTTCAAGTTTTTAAATAACCTGTAAGGGATTCCATACAATATACAAATTCACAGGCTAAGATTCTTTTGCGGTCACAACAATACTGGCTACATAATTGTAATTCATCTTAGTTTTATCAAGACAGAAATGAGCTACATCGAGTCTAAGACCGATTTCATAGTCAGACCGAATTCCGAATGTACAATAATTTGTGTTGGTTTAATTGTCGACAAGTTGCCATTTTGTATTACACATGCATTGAGCTTTATAAAAAGCCACAAGGACTTCGTTGGAACCATACATTTGTATTACACTGGACAAATTTACAAAATTTTTGGGTAATGGGTCTAATCGTCAAAATCTGGGTTGCCGGTATAAACTTCTCTCCGGCCATCTCTACTTAATTGGTGTTGAGAAGAACAAAACGCTTCACATCAACTTCTCAGTTCAGGGGAAGGCATTGTAAAACATTTCTGTCATATGACTGAAGCTTCTACAAGTTGTTGAATCGACATCATTCTCTCACTTGGTCCGTCTTAAACAAAACTCGGAGAATCGACAACGTTGTAAATAAGATATTAGTTAGTAAATCGAGATCAACACCTTAGAACGCTGTAATTCAATTTTTATCCGAAGGATTCAAACAGTAATGAAATAGTGCGCTAGTACGACCTTCCTCGTTAGTCTGGACACACTGCAAGTAGGCTGAAGTTGTGATGGGTCGAGTACACAGTACATGAGCTGAACTACTCACTATAAACGTTGGCGAACCAACATCGTTGATTCGTCGGATCTTTAACCTCAAGTACTGCGATTACTTAAGATAAGTAAGTATGATCACTTCCACAAACTGATTGGATGGTAGACAGAAAGAATGCGACAGTCAACTAGCAGCCTAATAACTAAAAATGACAGATTCTAGTTAGACCCAATATCATCTGGCGATAGACTCACAAAGGTATTTTTGGTCACTTTATGTTCAGAACAAAAATAGACCTACCTGACGGAAACTAGGTCTCTTAATAGGTAACCACGGTGAAAGTATTTTATAGTTTATCAACTTCTGTTCAAGTGACTCTAAAATGACTACCTCCGAAGCTAGACTTAGTTTAAACAGTGCAAAGTAAACGTTGTGAAAATTGATGCACTGCCGCAGAATGAACCATTGCAACGGAGCTGGCTAACCCTTTCAATTCTTCATCACGCTCACATTCAAAGTTGTACGAAGTGTTTCAGGTATAGAGTACAACTTATCTTTTTGCTTGAAAATTTATCTTAGCTTCAATATGAAATCCGATCGATCGGTCTTTGGCGCACGTGACCATATCCTGACAAGTCAACTGATGAGATAAGTAATATACCTTTTAGTAAGTTGGGTACTGATAAAGAACGATGCTTATCATTGTAGTCTTCACTGAAAATGCATAGTTGAGCACTCAGCGACGTTCCTTGTAAACCAGTAACAACATTAGTTCTTCAATAACTGGCTACATATTTTTAGCACATGCTTATCATTCTTCTCTCAGCCGGCACCCGTTATACTTCGTGGTTCGCTACAGTAAATTGCTCACAACCAATATAATGTAACTCATGACTACATTCATGATACAAATGAAAGTACGAATAGTCTTTCGCGCCTAATTGGCCATTACAACCCTGAAAAATGATGGGAGCAATCGAGTATATCTCAGAACAGCCCAGGTGGACACGTTCATCGCTACGCTAACTCCTTTTTTGGTGATCCACATGCTCAGAATCCTTCGACTTTATGTTAAAGCGATTCGGAATTCTGAGTGAAAAGTTGAGCGTTGCTACAAGCAACCTTTGTTTAATGGTTTATTTACCGAGCAAACTGGTAGGTCTAAACGAATATGAGTTAGGTGGCCAGTGAGTTGTACGTGAGAAAATCATAAGCCGTCCGAGAAAGAAGATGAACATCCCCGGAAAAATGCCCTCGATCTTGAGAAAACAAACAAGCGTTAGACTGGCTGGGTAGCATTCACAACGGTAACGGCCAAAACGTCATCTTGGAGAATATAGTCCACAACAGTGGAGCTAAAGTAGACATGTTGTTCAACAACCGGTAAAGCTGCGTAAGATACGCTTGTATATTAGCTCTGAAGAGTGGTTTGTAACACATTTCAGTGCAAATATTCACACTAATGGGTACGGTGATACTAGGAAAGCAACTGTCACATGACAGAGGGTTTAAGATTTTGAGGACCTCAGAGTTAGTTCCAGTGCGTGTTACGCATGCCGGAGTGAGGATTAGGACTGTGTACCGGATTAGAAGTATTTGTTGCCAGAGAACACCACCGACAGAATGATTGCATCAGCAAGCTAAAACATTCTAGATCGTCCAATAATGAAACTGTAATAATAACCTTTTTTCAGCAACTCGTGGTTAGTCGCACGTCACTACTTTAAACCATGTGTTGTACAGTCATATTTACAAACACAGCTGCCGTTCAAGTACCTGTTGAACCAAAGTATCATTCGAATTTCAACACAGGTGAGCTATGCTGACATATCAGAATATATCATATTTCGTGCAAACATGTTGGATTACGGCACATATGACTAACATAAACGGCGTTTGGTGAATACAGTTATTTATCCGCGGCATATCGCATGAGCGAATAAAAGTCTTTAACGAATTTTGAGCAGATTTCCGTTTGATTAAATCTTCATTATATTAGAGGTGTGGATCTAATAAATAAGGTTTTTGCAGACAATATATTTCGATATAACAAAGCTTTGGTAAATACCACAAAGGGATAATTGTGAACGATAAAATTCATCGTAACAAAACTCAAAACTGGTCTGTGCGTCGCAGGGAGAACAGAACTCCACTATATACATGTTGTAACTAAACGTATCACAATCGATATAAGTGTGCTACATCTCTGTCACTTTTTGGCTCGATTAGAGGGCAGTGCTTTTTTTGATTCAGCTAGCTTTATCTGGAGTGATGAAAACATTTTTTCATTAAGCTCAATCATGTTGACCGTACACATTCAGCAAATTCACTCACACTGTTCCATGGTTGCAAACTAGTTGTTCCATGGGGTTCTTTACACAGTGGGTGTAAGTAATAGGTTCATTGGACTGTGATACCTCATCTAAAACTGAGGTCTTATAGGTGTCTTTGTAGGCCAACGAGAAAGCTTTCTCCCCTGGGGCATTCATATGTTCTAAGTGAAATTTGGAACATCAAGAAGCCCAATACAGTGTATACTGTGGGATGCTAGATGTTGAAAAATGTCAAAATCGACCAAACAATCTCTTGGTTCTCACCTCTTTCATGGAACTGTTTTCCAACCTTTCCTCTGGAATGTATGTCTAGTTCATGGATTTCTTCAGTCTTGCATGTTGTACTCAGTAAAACCGTGGGTTTCATTTCTTTTTCACATGCCGGCTGTAAACAAAAACATACTGCAATCATCTGATTTGTTCTTTGTACTTATTAGTTCTGGCTCTTTCTATTTTTTCTACTGATCACAGAGGCACTCACTATTCTGATTCTGTGTTTCTCGAGTTTAAGTAATATGTACCACTCCAAGGAATAACAACCCATATTTAGCATGAGGCTTTCTCTGACGGCAGCGGTTTGTCAGAGTTTTAAATATAGAAAGGATATACCATTACCAGTGAACTATTTGCAACTGGTTGGATTTCTGCTACCGAGTTAATCTGGTGTCGTGAATATGGAAGCTGATGGCCCTGGTACTGATAGTGTAGGTATCCAGAAAAATATTTGTACAGTTTCTCAGTCCCAAGGGTAAGGTAAGGTAAGGTATTATATCCCACGGTTCTTTCAAAAAATGCTAGTGACAAGAATGGCCCGTGCAATTAAGTTTTATCGCTGACACGTGAGAGAGAAGTTAGTTGAAGTTACCGGGGAAAATTTATAGATTCTGCATTTACTTAAACCTCCCATTTTTGAAGTCCACCGTTGGTGCAGCTGGTGAGTTGCGCACAGCCCGGTTGTAAGTTCCTGGC
>JTDE01001680.1:93134-109924 GCA_014338405.1 Paragonimus skrjabini miyazakii | reverse complement strand
CGTGGATAAGAAATCGTGTTGAACACCACTTTACTGACCCCGGTTAAGCTATCACTGCCGAAAAGGTAGTAACTTCGCTTTATCAATCTGAACAATTTCTTTTGATTGATCGCAGTAAGGAATTCTTTACCGCAAGTTAGCACATTAAAAATCGATTTTCCGTACGGTGTGTGAGATGAACTATATATGAAAGATTCTGCGTTCCTCACAGAAGCAACAACGCTCAGTGTCATCCCCGGTTTTATTCTTAACACGTTTGAAATTGTATGAAGTGGCTTATTTCTAGCGCAGAAACACCCTGGTTATGAGGCCTGTTGACAAACTATTTTGGATTGTTCTTCTAACGGACTGTCACATTTTGCACTGATAAGATCTGTATCTTCATGGTTGAAACATTTTTCTGTACTTTAATATGAGTGGTGCTCTTTGAACACAGGCTTTCTTCTGTGTCAAAGTCATTTTTGAGGCCCTTTTGAAAAAGATTAATTCGTCATTTTGATTGGTTCTACGAACAGCCGTACACAAGTTTGTAGGTCGGTATTCCGTTTCTCCCTAGATTTCAATCGAACTGCACATGCGAAATCGAGCGACTGATGTGTGAGCTTGTTAAGCGTTATCGTAATATGCTCTAGCCACCCTCCTCCAGGGGCTTACAATTACGCGATTATCATAAGGGCGTGATGTGCAACAGAATAACGTCCGAGAGATTTGAAATGGTGCGCATGCAGATTGTTACACTATCATCACCCTGATGTTTCCCGAACTTAAACACATTGGATGCCGCACGGTTGGAAAGGAAATCATGTTACATATACAAAAAATGAGTACTTCGATGCGTTGTTTATAAAGCGAGCATAAACCGATATACATGTTTAACAAACCACTTTCTTTTGCGACGCTTCTTCCAGATAAAATTAAATGTGGATTTCACAGACCCAAACACTACATAAATAGAAAGTTTATCGCTGATGTGTATATCATTATTTCTGCCCTTAAGTGTTTCATCTTGCACCACTGCAGGAACACTTGAGTTTACCGAAGTGTTATAAATGGACGATCATCCAAGAATACCAGTTAGCAATGTTTAGAATGTTTGAGTGAATGGTCGAAACGAGAATACGCATTACGGGTGACAACGAAACTGAAATACGGTTTTCTGTTCATTGACGTGCATCATGCATTCGGATCAAGTTGACAGGAAATATTCTGATGATGATATTGCTTTGATGTATTGATCAAACTGTTTTACATGTCGAACTGTCTACAGCGTATCACACTGTTCTGTTTCAATTGTAGTCTGCAGCAGCATTGTGCATCAATTCTGGAGGATTTTCCGATCCAGAGGAAGCTCCAGGTCTTTCCCATTTCTTAGAGCATAGTGAGTTCATTGTGTTTGAACCGCAGTCACCGTAGTATTCATAGTGCTAACGCAAGACAACTGAGCAAACTTTTACACTATAACACTTTTGTATGCACAAATTTTGGTTCATTTTTCAATAAAAAGTAGCAGACTGTTACGGTCGTGCTATTTTATTCCCACAGGTTTTGTAAAATAATTAGATTTTTGTATTTTTGTTCCACATAGAAAATGTAAAGGATGAGTGTGCTGAGAAGAGGTGGTCTTGGAAAAAACTGCTACATATTTCGTGAAATATGAATAAGTACCAGGTCTATAATGTCTAATGAACGAACGGAGCAACTAACAATAGAAAAACGTTCACCTTCCATAAATAATGCAATTATTAGCCGTTAGTTTTAAACTTCTGGCCAGTAAGAGAGTGTATTGAAACCACAGATTGCAACTTGAATTTATTTACTTAACACCCAGTCATAGAACCACAAGCACTGGAATGAAAACTACTCATCAATCCGGGTCGTTAATGGATCAACTGAGAGACAACAGTTATTGGTCGAATGGTTTCCGACTGATTGAGCAGATTACCTACTGATTATCAGTAGACCTTTATGGAGAAAACTACAGCCTCAACAATTGTTCATTTTCAAACGCAAATGTTTGCTGCTCTTTAGCAAACGATGTAGCAGAAATTCTTACTTTGGTTGCTTTTTCAGTATATTATAAGTCAGAATGGGAATGCTCGTACTCACCTGGAATTTGTCAGTTCAATCTGACTAATAAACTTCTAACGATGAAGCTGTGATACGAAGCATTCTAGCTGACTGTACCAGGAAGATTATGTGAATTCCCACTGAGGGCGACACAGTGCAACCTACCACAATACACCTGCAACAATGTATCTCAAATTCGAGTGAAACTTAGGGTCTTGGGGTCTTAGTATGGTGGGCTGTCAGACAGGAAATGCGAGTATTCCAACTATCAGCGGAATACCTCAACACAGCAGGGAGGTGCGTTCAGGAACCCACAACGAGCGAATGGAGGACGGCGTGGGCGACTGGATGAGTCATCGCCTGACTGAATCAGACCAACGGGCGAGACCAAATCAGAGGTGCGATTATTCCAATACTCGCAGGAATATTTCGAAACGATCGCTGAGTTCCGTCAAAGCCTAAGGTGGATAGACAGAGGACATCACGAGCAACCGGACGAACCATGGCTCAACGAAATCGGATCAGCGGACGAGAAATGGCAGACGGGAAACCCCCGGATGGAAGGCGCCGATCACACATAAACCTGGCAGAAGTGCGCACAACGTGTGAGCGGAAACCTGGGGGTTGTTGTAGACTGGAATTGTGATTCAAAATTGCGTGCGCGTGTGTGGCATGGTCGCTAGCGGGTTGGACAATAAAGATTGTGCGTTATTGGATGCCTTTTCGCCACACTAGGGTCATAATGCGTCTATCTAGTAATTATGTTGTTCATTAGATTTAGGCGTATGCATTTGGTCATGTGACCTGATAAAAATGCATAAAACCATATAAGGCAGTTTTTATTCGAGTTGTCAAACAGCTTCTCATTACAAGCTGAAGTTTATTCACTCAGAGTGGCCTTCAGCATTCCATACGTGAGTACGGTAGTAATTCAGTGCTTAGTGCTAAACCGAACCACGTGACCTCGTTTGTAAAGCATAGTATGAGCATCTCAACATTTTTGGGATTCACAGTAAATTATTGCAAAATCGACAAACAGCCGTTCATATTGGATACATTACTCATCGTCTGGGGCAGTCAGACATTCTCGATCTCATTATATTCAGTTATTCAAATGTTTACACAGATTATAACCAGACGAAAGGATAATATATTGGGTCAGACTTCGGAGTCTATGTTTGCAAAAAAAATGAGAGAATTTTGCCGATCCCCATAAAAACTTTGTTTGATAACTGTTCCTGTCAATTCACTCTTAAGTTATCCTAGTTGAACAAGCCAGGAATTTACACCAGATAACACTGTGGTGAAGATGAGCGATCGTATTAAACTACCTACAGTGCCACTCAGTAGTGAGGCGTGAGCATGTGTTTGGATATTGGGGTAACCATTGAACAGATACGAGAAGAAACATTGGAATACAGCTGGATATTAAATTGTTTTCCGTACATAGAAGTACTTTTCACTGGCAACTGTTGTAACCCTGACGTTCTGTGGTCATTGTTATGTGAAAATTAATGTGATCGTTTGTTATTGTTGAAGCGTATACTCGATGTGTTAATTTCCCGAGTAAACAATTCTTGTGCCGTCCGCGTTCTTGGCTCACAAAGTCGGAATTTCGGTTTGCATCTTGAAGTAAGCAAAAACTGGGTACTCGGGTGACAAGAAGGGTAGCAATATGTTTGCCCATGATTCGTATCGGTTCACTCAGGTCAACAAATCTGTTGCAAATATCGTGCATCCTCGTTTTGTGTGTGGTATTTAAACCTTCAAACTATCTGTGTATTAATAAAGCGTTCTCTTTTTTCTAACGTGATTTCTCACTGGATTCACTGCTTGTAATTGTTTCGCAGTGTTATTTATTGAGGCTTTAACATCAGAAACGAGTTACATAGTTACGTGTGAATAGGACGCCATATACAAACGGTTCGAGAAAACATCTACTAGAGCAGTTCTGACAATGGCAGGACCTTTCAAATCCGCACATTAGTGAGCGGATACTAAGTAGCGGGAGTTTAGCTTTATTCAATCTGGATACAATCTAGAACCGACTGCAGCTGTCAGATTCCCGTAGAAAATTCAGCCAACTCAAACAACACACTAATTTCGGGTTTTTCTCCCATTAATTTAAGTCAGTAGTAGATATTCTTGTCACAACCACAAGTGGAATTATGACCAAGCTTTTCTAAAGCGACTGTGTTGACCAATTTGTCACCAACTCCAAATGAAGTATGACTGAAACATCAAATGCAAATTTCAGTCACCCTTACCTATGAGAAACGCTTTAGATGTTTGATTGCCTGAAAGGGAAAAAACAACTGACCTTTGGAACAATGATTGCTATTTTCCAGTTCATCAGATGGTAAAAAGATATAAATAGTACAGTGCAGGTAATTTCTTTATTTTCATCAGTCGACTATATAGGTTATCCCGTTACGGAGGTTTTGGGGCATGGCGACAAATCACTGGAATAAACGAAGGTAACGAGAGTGCGCATCATGGGGGGGGTAAGCGGTTTCACTGCCACGAAATCGAGATTGTTAGCATCATCAGCTTCTACCAACTGTGATGCGATGTGTTGCTTGAGTAAAAAAACTACGAAAAGCATCAGTATCTTGAGGTTGCGATTACCTAATAGAACCATACAGTAATCGGTGGAATCAAAAAGGTGACCTGTTGCGATTAGGTGTTTCGTAATCTAAGATGCCGGATTTCTCTGTTCCTGTTGTCATGTCGACCAACGTTAATATATCAATAGCATCAGTCCTTTCAGGAGGTGATCCGCCTTTTCCTGTTACAAAATCTTTTCGTTCTGCCAATGTATGCATCATCTCAACTACAGTTGTTCTGCCAGATAACATGAGACGCAGAGTTTTCTAAGAAAGACGGAATGCTTTATGTAACTGGATGATGAAGACAATCGAAATACTTACATTTTGCGATGTACTTCTTCCTGTAGTCTTGGTGAGTAACCGCTTTGTTGAATTTAATCAATTACAGCACGACTAGGTTTCCTCATGTAATTGCAATCATAGAATTCATTGGCCTGTTGACCGCTGGAGAGCAACAGGGCACTTTGGTTCATATCCACTGAACAAATGATTACAGTTATTCTACTAAAGCCATCATTTGTCACCGCGATTTCATTATCTGAACACTTGTTCACTTGTAAACAATCCTTTTGAATTCATTCGCAGTATGTTCCCCGACGTGTGCTCCTGCCTGACACAACCCAATTTATTCGTGGTAAACGCACCTTAGCTTCTGACAAAATTTATCGTGAAAAAGCATCGCCGTACATTCCATACAACCCACACTGTTCATATTCGATGTATATCTTCCGTAAGATGACAAATTGGCTACTTCGCAAATTTACACACATGGTGTCCGTTTATCCTTTATCGGTTTTACGATTTTCAGAATACGTATGGTAGTTTTGACGCATACTCAACCCAGGTGTTTTACATTCGTTTCGTTTCATTCCTATTGTTCCGCGTTCCTGTGTGTCTGCTAAAACGTTATACAAACACAAGAAGACAATAATTTACCTACTTAGTAAAGCTGTAGTTTCTCTTAGGTTGAATTGAGTTGCGTTCGGTCATATGAAGTAAGATAGTGGACAGGTAGTGTCAACTACATGAAAAGGTCGTAATGCATATGAGTTCCTGGGGTGATTATATAGTTCAGCTGGCAGAAAGCATTACGTATCTGGGCGCTTTTATTCTCTCGAATGGACTAATATGGGCAGAGTTTACAGTTCTCACTATTAGGTCTTCTCTAAACAGAGATAAAAATTGGTTACTATTTCATGCTTTCGCAACTCTGACCTTTAGAAGAAAAAAGTGAAGTAATTTTATTGTTTGCGTTGTAATTAATGCCAATTACGCTTCAACTTTTTGAAGTTCAACTATTATTAAAAACTGAATTTCGCAACCAATCCTGGCTAATAAATGATGTGTATAGAATGATACCGGATATTATGGACGTGCGTGATGCTTACCGAACCACTATTACATCCGCATGCAGCTTCATGTTCAGATAAGCCTTATATCCACTTCTTTTCTGAAAAAATACCCAAATTCAGGATTCCTTTTTATAAAGCTCGTTATGGCACATAATGTTTCTTTACCAGGAGTTAAACTGTGAACCACAATGACAACTTAGTTGATCGCCATAAAACGAAGGTCGAAGTTTCACAATCATGCACACCCCTGAATAGGCTTGAGTCTCAAAATATGAATGTTGTCTATTATGAACTTTTCACGTATATGAGGTTGTCACATGCAATATTTTTCCATCTGATTATCACTTACGAGTAGTGTGGCAGATTTATGATTTTAAATGAGACCAAATTGTGAAAAGTCAGGACTTCGGCTGGATTCAAACCAGCGACAGAAACACCATGCCTCAACGCGGCAAGCGCTCTACCAGCTGAGCTACGCAGCCACGTCAGGAGCTCAACTAGAGTTGATACAAAACTCAGAACAAAAATGTGCAATTATTATTCAAACTCGAATGTGTACACCGTTTTGTGGTTCATATGAGACTTCCGGAACATAAGTTTCATTTGGTTAAAAAGGGTAATATACGTCAAGGGGGATTTCAAGCACCGGTAGAACTACTAAATACTCTACGTGAAGTTGACAAACTTTGCAAGATTCGTTCATTTCAGCATCGATTGTAAGACCAAACGGCAGAAATGGCAAGCAGACGCGTTGAAAAGATACTGCTGAGGAAATAATTTTTGAGACTAAGACAATTCTGACAGATAAACTTACAACCTATTCTAGATATAAACGATGACACTGCTGTTTAATATTTCACCACACATTACTTCTAACGGTCATGTTTACTCAGCTTCATTGAGTCACCGTTTCTAATTATGTGACCCTGAGTTTCCGTTACCCCACTGCCTCGATTGTCTGATGGTTAATTTAGAGAACAACAGTTGAGGTTTGGTGGGATTAAAACAGAGTGAATAACACTGGGTAAGCAACCAAATATGAGAAAACTAATGATGGTTGTGCATTCAGCAATCACGAACGCTTTTCGATATGGCCTTTTGGCGAACAACCAGTTATCCTAATGCATCGTTGCATCGAGATACAGAGACCGTCCGTATTCATTTGAGCTGTGGTCACCTAAATGGTGTTAAACACAATAGATGTTCGAAAGTCTTAAAAATATTTGTGAAATGCCGTCCTGAAAACTCCGAAATGCGGGACTTTCACCAAGTTAATGGCTAAACGAACCGTTTTCGACCTCTTGTTGCAGAAAATGCACCGACAAATGTTTCTGCATGAGTGTAACGATAAAATCTATGACAAGCTGTCCCACTTGACACTGAAACAGTAGGTGACAATTGATAAGGTTTTCATGAATAAAATCGCAGACGGTTGTCTGATTACATTAAACTTAGCAATAATATGTGAGCTTCCTGGTGAGTACTATTCACTTATGTGCACCTAACATGTCTACGCACGCTAGTTGTTTATCGTTCAAAATTATTGTAGTAACGTTGCACTTGATTAGTAAAAATACGGTTTCTTCAAATGTAAACGAATCAACAGTAATGGAGTAACTTGAAGGGACAGAACTTTGTTCCATAAGGGTGAACACTATAATACAAGGTTGTGCAAATTGAAACATTGAGATTTGTCGTAGCATACACACGCACACACTTAAGGGCACGTGGGTAGGTCAGATAATAGTGGGATGCAGCGTTCAGTTTCGCTTCAAGGTCAAGCAAAATCAATCGATTATCGTCCCCGAAAGTACATATCCCAAGGATAAACCTTGAATTTAAAACCCACGTTTACCTCACTGACAGTTGGGTGGATTGTTTGTAAGCACCGATTATTTGTACTTTTGAAGGATAGGTAAAAATTGCTGACTAGATTACTGTCGGAACAAATACTGTTTTCAAATAATTCAACTCAAAAGATGTTACCAAACCAAGGAATCAGTAAAACGCTGCCAGAGAATTTTACAAACAGTAGATTCAGTGCTTTAGGGTTGCAGCTGCCAAGTACGAAGTTGGACAATGAGTGAAATCGTATAAGTGTACCTCCATCCCAACTGAGGTTGCATTTTGAATTTTAAATTTGCGTATTGTCTTACAAAATGAACTCTGATAAGAGGAATGAACTGCTTCTGTAAACACTGTCTCATAACGCTGGTGTACATCCAAAGACGATGGCAATAGTAAACATAAACTGCCGTATGATTTTACGCCAATGAGTTCCAAGCAAAAAGTCACTGACACATTCAAATGGTCGAAACATTTGGGTCAAATACAGGTTACATTTAGTTTAAAGCTGACAGCGTAAGTTAGTACGCACCATTACAAACTTTCATTAGACGGAAATTCGTTTAAGGTTATACACTTGGATTGTCGAGGGTTTCAGCTTTGTTGTTCATGAATAGCCCATTGCAGCGTGGTTTATCATGAACTTGTCGACCTTTTGTCAGCAGGTCGGACAACAAGAGCAGGTTTTATAGTCCAACGTTTATCCAGCCTCCGGTGTTATATCTGTTGCATCTCAGGGCACGTTTTGTTCCATTTTATGGTTGCTTCATTTTGACCCAGCCGCAGATTCACTTATGCCCCTTTTAACTCACCTTTCCAAATTCCACGAACTGCAACGATTTATTTTACGCTGATCGGTGGCTAAATTGGTTATTGAATACTATATTTAGCGTCCGATCGACGGTTGTTTCGTAAGCACATCTTCAGTCTACAGCTTAATGAAAATTTAGCATTACAAAGATTCTGTTGGTTTTGTTTATCCTACCTACTTCAGGTAACTCAGCAAATTTCTCGTTCGACAACGGATTTTACACCCGTTACCCTTAAACGGTTTACTCAGTACGAGATGAAAGTGGTCGTGTGCTACGGCCCAATTAATTCCCGGGATATATTTGGTACATTAGGTCAATGTAACCCTATCTCAACTCACTCTCGGAATATTTCTTACGATGCCTCCAGTTTACCGTAGTGGATAGTTGCAAATAGTCCAGTAATGAAGATAACCGCGTAGTTTACCGGCATGTTAAACTTGCCTCGTTTTCATCCAGATTGACAAAAACCTGATAAAAGACGATATATTCTCAGGAAATTATACCGATTATATTGTCATGCAAAACATATTTAACAGCAAAGACTAAAGGAATTTTTCCGAAGAGACTAATGAAAATAACTCAGTAAACTGTCTAGGTTGTGTTTTCTGTCATTTCGGAAGCGGAAGGCCGGAAGATTTCCATGAAGCAAACATGACATACACTAATCCCTCCTACTAACACTGTGCTACCGTTGACCCACAACATTCTTTATCTGGTTTTATGTATCCTACGGACTATTCACTAGTTCCTTTACTTCATAGGCGTGTTCATCGTGCGGTGTTTTGCTGAATTTGTTTCAGTACTCTCTGGCTTTTCTCGTCGACTTTCAAACAGAGGTGGTTTAAACTTTGCGCCCCTCGGCCGAGCATTTTTCTCTTCCAACAGGACACAGTTTCACCTTATAAACCAATCACGCTGATCATACTCACTACTGAGCCAGTAATAAATTTGACAGCATGCACGACGCGTTCATCAAATATTTTTCCACAGAAGCAACAGATTCTACTGTAAACTAACATTTAGTTCAATTTTTATTCACAGAGATTTAGTTATCCTTCACTACCCGCGCTATTTGTATGATACATTTGATCAGTATCTAGTCCATTGAGTTATTCTTTGTTTTAGTAAGCACCCTGCTACATTTTATACTGAACATTTATCGAACATCTCGCTGCTGGACATCTTCTTCAACTGTTGTGTCCAGTACCTGAAAGTATCATTAAATCTCGCGAGTTAATGAGACAGTCTGTCGCTTTATTTTGCCTTTTAGACAGTAGTCATTTGATATTTTGTAAAGACTGATATTTATTTGTTTGTTTATTTGTTATCAATCCGCAACAGGTAGCTGTCAGTGGTGTTTGTTTTGCATTTGAACTGAGATTCATTTGGTTTTCTGTATCTGCGGGTGCTATCATCATTATGCACAACGTTTTGTGTTTTATTTTAACCGCATGAAATCCATGGTTTCACAAACCTCAGAGGAATCTGTCAAAACCGGTGCAACTGATACAACCTACAGTTGAGCACTGATCAAACTGGGACGCATGTAACACCAGTGATAATCGCAGAAACAGTGCTTTATTTAATTTGCATACATAAAGACAGTAGATAAAGATAACTGACATAAAACTAATCTGAAGCTTAAATTTTACTGTCCTATCTTGCCATTCGTGGCTGTGACTGCAGAAAACTTTAAGGCTCAACTGCGCTTTTCATTAGAATACTCAACAGAGTAGCGTAACGCACAAAATACAGTTGTCCATATCGTCTAAATAAATAAATCTGAATGAACTGGTCAGGAACTGATCGTCTTTTCGTGTTCATATCCTGTTGTAATGAAAACCGCTCCAAAGCATCTGTCACTAACTTTTTTATCTATATTTCCAATCAAGTGCTTTTTATGGGTAGCGAAAAGTATCCCGGTGAGAATGACTTCTCCTCCCACGTGAGCACTTGTGGAGGCATGATGAACGCTTGGACTGCCCAAGAGCGTTCCATGTTCTACTTTCAAGTGAAAACGGAACATTTCTTGGGATGCCTGGACCGATTTGCACAATTTTTTATTGCCCCGCTGATGAGGGACAGCAGTGTGGATCGAGAGCTTGAGGCTGTCAACAGCGGTAAGTTTGTTGTATGCTAGTTCTAGAGCTTTAGAGGGTCCGAGAGATGTGATGATCTCAAGAAAAGCTATTTGAACAGTGTAGATCAGTGACCCATAGAAAACAACTTGCCGTTTAATGTAGAAGAAATAAAGTCGTGAACATTCGCCATGAAAATTTCAGTGATTACTGCCTTGACTGAAAAAGTTGCTCCCATCAGCATGCGAAAGACGTCTAGGGGCCATAGTGGCGGACACTTTGGATTTGCCTATAAAGTGTGTTGGCATGACCGAAATATATGAACAACTGTGAACATTTAAGGAAGAATTTATGGAATCTAGCATCCTGAAGTTACTCTACTATATGCCCCTCCATAAAAGGCCTATATCTGGGGACGAACATATGAGTCTGTCGTCCCTATATGAAGAAAGATTTGGCACTTGTTGAAAGTGTTCAGAAACGGATCACTAAAAGAATTTTGGAGCTCAGGTAAACCACCCACCCAGAAAACCTGGCACAAAGAATACTGAATTTCTACTCAAAATATATTCCACAGTTCAGGACAATCAGTGGCAGATCTACCACTACATGTCGGTGAATGTTTACGAGGTCATGCGCTGAAACTGACTAATGGAACAGGCAGGTTACTCTGTAGACAGAATTTCTTCATAGTACGGGCCTGTTCACAGTGGAACGCATTGTCCAACTCTGTGGTCAGGACTGAATCGGTTGAGGGTGGCAAATATTATTTGAGTGACAAATACGTGAGAAACAACCAGTACTAAAAGTTTCCTAATCGTAAGACTAGTTCAGTGTAGCCCATTATCGACGGAATGTTGTTTTAACATGTTTCAGAGTTCTTTGATGAAATGGTTGTAGGCAGCAGCTTTAGTGAATTTGCCTTTTATTTAGTTCTTCTCACATTCAATTCATATCAATTAACGGTTCAAGGAAAATTTTCACCGACCAGTGCAGAGGCTGGATCAAAAAGGCAATTATTTTTCTCCTCCCCATAACAAAATATGAACCTAAAACAAGATTGTCGATAAACTCAGTTTGTTCTCCAACCAACTGTTGCAGCCTGTATACACATCTCAGAATTTGCTGTGAAGCACTTGGATCCATCTAGTGGATCGACTACATTTCGCATTAGACGACGCTTATTTACCATAAAAGCCACTGGGGATGCTTTTGATATCTACAAATGACGGTGGTTCGTTATAATAAAAGATGAGGTGTGTTTTCAAAGTAACAGAGCAAAATTTGTCTCACTTTACAAAGAGCAACATTGTGTGGAGTAGAGAATGTTGCAGACAACTAATTATTCCCGGAGACGTGAGCCGGTCGTATAAACTGTTGAAAAAATTGATGGTCTCACACACTGAATTTAGGAGGGTTTACTGATTAGCCAGTGTATCATTAGTATTTAGGATATGGTTGAAAGATTGTGCTTTGCTATTTCTGGCGTTTTTCTTGGGAGATTTAGGAAAATAATGAAAGTCATCGGATTTTAAATGATCGATAACTTGCTAAACTATCGCACTTGATACGTTGTATCCCGTCTAGTGCGTCATTTTCATAGTTACCTAGAACATTATCTTTGTGTAATTTATATAACGATCTTAAAATAGTGAAATACAATCGCAATACTGGTAACTGGCATATACCATTTGACCACTCTGCACATTTCTAGTGTTTTGTTTGTTAGGTAAATCAGTTTGCATTTGCAAGAGGTTTATAAGCTATTCATTTCAAGTTGCATGTTAGTCCCATTATTACTGGTTCATCGCTTCGGTGAGAAACACTTCATCATTGCGTTTTGGATTAGGACCAAATGGCATTCTGAATTCAGCCACGCTGATCTGTAATATCTTTGAAGAAGAGGAGAATAGAATGATAAGAAAGTGTGTAGTAAAGACGATTTTTCATTTAATGAATCATTATGGCTTCGTGATGACCAACAGTTTAATCAAAACTTGTTTTATATTTCATTTTCCTTCAATTGGCAATAAGCAAGAAGTTCAACATGACCTATTTAGACATATACATTGCTTCTTGTTAAGTACAAACTGTAGTATAATCGGTGAAATCAGAAGAAACTTCCCACAGGGTAGATTTTATTTCATCAAGTAATATGGAGACAGTGATCCTGAGTGTATTCGTACTTCGTTAGCCGTCAAAGCATCTGTGCCGTCGACAGTTTCCTTGGCATTGTTGTAATGGCGTTTAAAATAAATGCGTCGCGTAATTGTGCTGATATGATCGAACTACTTAATAATTGATGGTAGTCAGATTGTGATCTGTTTTACCAAGTTTGTCAATTACTGTGGACATGAAATGTTTGGCGGTCATTGCGCGACAGTACATTATGTTCTTTGTGAAATCTTCATAGAGTTTGCATTGGCAATGACAAATGATAACAATCGCTTGCAACATTTTTTGGCCTCAATTTCTGCACCTGGTTCTCCTTATCGAAAATTTATTTTTGGTAAGTCACGGATTCACCAAATATTTTTTTACCCATACCTCAAAGGTTCTTACCTCAAAGGTTCTTACGCATGTTACCGTCAGTTTTGAAAGTATAGACTTCGTAAGCCTGTCAGACCAGTATCAATGAACATTTTACACCTTCTGAGTATTCCTTCAGTTCAGTCTTTTGAAATCAGTGTTCAATATTATAAGTATGAGCATGTCTGGAATGATTTTTCACGAGGCACAGAAACGAAAAACTAATCAAATCACATAGCTGATGTAATCCGGTTACTAAACGATATCGCTGGTTTTTTCGTTCAGCTTCAGTTTGTTTCAGTTTTTTTCTGATGCTTCCGTCACGTTGCGTGAGGAGGAAATTTACCGATAGTTAGTACACTTGGCTCAAATGCGTGGTAAGAGGAACTGAACAACAAGTGCAGCCAAAGTCATGTATCCCGAGCGCGCTTAGATAACACGAAAATTGCAGTCCATCAATGTAATTCAAGGGAGTCATTACAAAATATCAAAGTGGATAGGATAACTTGATGCAACTATTAGGGATTTTTGAAATCTCCTCCACTACTCATGAGTAGGACTGTCAGTACACATAAAGCTTACAGGCTCAGACGACATATACCTTAATTAATTTTCCATTATTCAGAATAGTTATTCACCACAACTAACTAGAGCAACACTGTATTCATTTCTTGTGTATGTCTTTCCTAACATGCACATTCTGTTATCTTGCTAAAAGTTGTGATGGTACCTGAACTTGAACATCTAATACCAACCTTTAACGTGAATCATTCTTTCACCAAACCTTGCATCCTACACAGGTAACAATAAATCGCTTAGAGATATACCGCTGGAAAAAGGCGCTAATGTCTCCTGGTTATTGCGCCAACATTGGAAGGCGAACTTTTCTGCTGATCGTATGACGTTGGCCATTCAATCCTACAGTAAGCTTGAAAACATGTCATGATAATCAAGCCTCAATCCATCTGGTTGGAATGCTTCTATGTAATCGTGAACCAGTTAATAGAACTATTCTAACCAATACCTTTTGTTTGGGGAATCCGTTCATTGACAATTCTAGAGAACCGAACAAGAGAACTCAGTGCAGCAAATCTATTAAGGTTATGTTTACGAAGAATGT
Organism: Paragonimus skrjabini miyazakii; assembly: GCA_014338405.1. Taxonomy (NCBI): domain Eukaryota; kingdom Metazoa; phylum Platyhelminthes; class Trematoda; order Plagiorchiida; family Troglotrematidae; genus Paragonimus; species Paragonimus skrjabini miyazakii. Next base: position 95,512 of record JTDE01001680.1, on the reverse strand, counting down.
GAATTTCTCTCAGTATACCAAAATGAACTTGTCACACTTCGAATATCTCAATCATGGTTATGCTAAGTAATACGAAAACAGGCATCAATGTAGACGTTTATTTGAATAATGTGTTCTTTCAGCTATCTACATGCAATACCACATACTATCTGATATCGTCAGTTTAATATGTATATATAGTATATAATGAGAACTATCTTCTGCGTTCGGTCAGCAGACTAACTTCAACAAAACAAATATGGAACTAACATGACGGTTGAATAGAAATATCACCGAATGTGCAGTCGCTAAGGCTTAAGCAATCACTGGTGTAAACAGTCAGTCTGTCGGACTGTAAAGAAAGTTGGGTGTCTTCATGAACTTTTGATTAATCGCATCAGATATCAGGCATCGCACACTGCAAGGCTTTTACCTGATGAAGTATATGAATATCAACATGTATGCTTGAGTTGTTGTGTGATGATGTTAGTTCTAATCGAGATTGGTCTTCAATTGAGAAAATCCAATAAATGCGTTATTAAGGAGATAATTTTCGTATAGTGGCTTGAGTACTACAGAATCGATCAGTGCTTACGGAATTATTAATGTCACATATTGCTAGGACCATCGGGTTTTATATTTAGCAACCTACTCCTCTGCACCCAAATGATGTATGCATAACCCTTTCTGATCTTCCGATAGTTGAACTCCCAACATGGAACAGTGAACTCGTAACAGCTAGTAAACACAACATTCTCATCCTATCTGATGAGCGAGTCTCTTATTTACCCGAGTACACATACTGTCATTTGTACAGTAAGAGTTAGCATGATGGCCAGTCACAAAAACCAATTTACCTCGTTTCTCTCACCATTTCAATAGGTACCTCTGAAAGGGTAAAAATTATACTGATTTTGCTACCTATCATCATGACTAACCAAACGTTTTGTTTGTGTAACACATCCATATTAACGGTACTCACTGTTCCAATTATGAATAGTTCATGCCCGAAGGTTTTGGTTCTGAACTTCAAGTTGCATTATCCCAGGGCACATTATTTTCGGATTATCAGAAAGGGTATTTAGATTTCTCTGGTTGTAATTTGCCAACAAACCACAATGAACATCAGCTTACGTATGTTTGGTTGCTGCATGATGTTTTAGCTCGATGTAGCTAACAATTCCGACACATAATAGTTACAAATTGTAAAAACCTGAGGCTTTAGTTACTTAAAAAGATACTTTCTCATTGCCTATCGTGAGGTTGTCATTATCGTGATATTTGTTATACAGGATGTCTAAGTTTGGTTGTTTCTAATGTCAGATTTCAGAATACTTTTACACACTTCTATACACTGAAGACATACACTAATAAAATTGTACGCGCTTCACAACGTTCAACTCTTATACCTGCTGCAGGTACTTGCCCACTTTGTAAAACTTGGGGGGCACCAAAAGATCAAAATAGTATTGAAGATAAGGATGTCAATAGCATTATTTTTTGTAAAATTGTGTTCTATCAAGACCGCAACCTACACACGTCTTAGTAATTCTCACCCGTGTTAAGAATACAGTCAAACTGTCATCGACGGTAAACATTAACTGAGGTGAGACAAGCTGAAAAAAACACTCTCATGTGAAAATGTGACGTCGGAAATGAAGACTAATTGGAATATTCTCGTGTATTCAATCAGTTAGCACTGAAGATTATAAAGAGTGAGGAAAGAAGTACGGGTTGGATCACTACGTTCGGATTTCAAGACCTGCTGACTCTAGACAATAAGTATCGTGAATAAAAAAATTTACTTCCGTTCATGAATTCATTGTTATAATTTCTAGTTGTATCCGAACATAATAACTCCTACAGTGTTCGAAGTAAACGTTTTGGATAGAAGTGAACTTCCTAGTAATACTTCCAAAACATTTTTAGGTTCTTTGGATGAACTGGAATGTAGGGTGCGTGAAATGTTTGAAGCTATCCCGAGGCGGTAAGTTAATTTATTTTCACTGTACCCTAAGAAACGAGCTATGACAAACAGGGTGTTTACCAACAGATTTGGCCTCCTAGTTTAACAATCTTGAGTCGTTTATTTTAACGTCATTACCATAGTCAAATCGTTTACGAATGATTTCCAGTTTATATGTATCGGCAAAATCGCTCGACCCGAACAAATCCTCTCAGAGGAAACAGGTCTGAGTAAATATTTTTTGTGTTAGAATGACTACAGAGTACTTGGTATAAATCTGGTTTCATAAGGAGGACATAAGGACATAAGGAGGCCCCGGCTGGTACATCTGCTTACTTCGTGGTGAGGCTTTCTCTAGTAGCGTGTAATAAGACACCCCTCACGCTCATCACTTGGCGGCAAGACAGCAGGATCAAATGTTGACAGTCTCTTC